>OX392454.1:4635083-4928795 GCA_947623535.1 Coelioxys conoideus
TTGGGAACTTGAATGCGTTGAAGCTGGCCATCAGCGTCTGCGTCTCAGAATTCTGTTCCCATTCACCGAATATCGTCGGATCCGTCGCGCAACCATTCTCGTCCGTCACGATGTATTCGTTTTCCAAGTTGTCTTCCATCGTTTTGGCCACGCAGTTTCGAGCAAATCCACCATAAATAGCTAAACAGGAACGATCAGTTAGACGTCAACATCTAGGTATCCAAAGGACGTTGACATAAATCGATCTTGTACTTACTTGACGGCTGAACTTCGACTTGCAACATCAGGTTGTCTCCAATTTCGGCTGAGTTGATTTCGTTTCCGCTCTGAGTGACGATCCTCATCTGACAAACTGGCGGTGGCCCAGTATTGGCAATGGTTCCAGCGGTCGTTAACATGGAGACATTGAAGCCAAGAGTGACATTTTGCTCTCCGGTTTGGTATATACATTTGATGTGATAAGCCTGGGTCTTGTATGTCATCAGTTTCGGGTGCTTTTGTATCACCAGTACAAAGCTTGCTTGTCCCTAAAATTGTATAATCTTGTGTAATCTACCGCAATCAATTGCGCGCTTAACGCTGCAAAGATGAAACTTACGTTCACGTGTATCAGACCGCAGTTTCCGAACGCAACCTTGAATATCTCGGTCTTGTGCATCGTTTCTGCAGGAATGGAAACAACTCTCCTGCACTGTTCGTCCTTGCTGTGACCTTTAACGTATAGAACACCGTCGAATTCCTGATCGTGAAGATGTATTTCGACTTGCACTCCATCGGACAAGCAGCTGACTTCCATTTCCGGTCTTGGGAAGTCCGTACGCCATCGGTTTTTGTCGTCTATTAAATAAACGTTTCATTTATTACTTTTACCGTCAACACACAAATATTCCTTATACATCGAAACGTTTTCTTACAGCATTGAGTATAAGCGTTTCCAATGTAACCATTGATGCATATGCATATAGCTTGATGATGCGTGGCATTACAGAGTGCATACAGGCCACACAGTTGGGTCATACAAGGATCCTCGCAAGTCTCTGTGGTCTTATCACAGAATCTGTTGTCAGCGCAATCGTCGTCTGTTTTGCATTCTATAATGTCGACTGTAGGAAGAAGATTGTATTAGTTCAACAAATCCATGCACATACCGGTGATATAAATATAAACTTCATCTCCCGTCTTACCTAATTTACAATATCCATTCGCGTCTAGTCGGTATCCATGTTTAGTCGGACACACACAGCGACCATATTCGTCGATGATCATGCCGTTCTCCAAAGCGCACACGCAGTATCCTTCGTTGTTGATGATCATTCCAGTCTGTTTGTGGCAAGGTATGCATACTTCGCTCTCGTCCCTGGCTGATCCAGGTGGACAGACGCAATTACCGTATTCGTCGATGATTTGGCCTTTCTCCACTGGACACACATTCGCTAAAAAACAAAAGTACACCTTTAGATGTATCCGCGTAACGTTATTGTTACATTCCGTTCGGATTATTGGGTCATGGGTCAGGATATTCCAATAAGTTTAATTACTTTTCTCGCAGCGGACGACAGCGTTTCCTCTGTAACCAGGGATGCACTCGCAGATCATGGTCCTAACAGGTGACGTGTCCAACACCTTGCAGTCTGCGTTCACTCCGCAGGGATCGATCTTTACGCAAGGATTGATACACTCTCCGTTGAAGCACGCTGTTTGCGACGGACACTCGTTGTCTGCCTTGCATTTCTCTGTTACTGAAACGTGACAATCGAATAAGTACGAAATTCGAACCGAACGTTAAGATCGAAAGAATCGATTGGTGAATTTGTTCGTACGTTTTGTGCATCCCGCTTTGGTATCGCCGATGTAGCCAGGAGGACAAGCGCACTCGACCACGTGGTTGTACACGTTGCAGTCCATGTTTCCGGTGCAAGGATTCACGGCGCAAGGATTCTCGCAACGATTGTTGACGCAAGCCTTGTTCGTGGGACAATCTGAGTTGGTCCTGCAGCCGAGGAGGACGCAGGCCGCTCTCGGATTGCCTCCGTATCCAGGTGGACACTCGCAGATGGCCTTGTGATTGATACCGTGACATTCTGCACCCTTTCCGCAGATGGATAACGATGGCGAACACACTGGGACGCAGTTATGCTGCACGCACGCGTGCGACCCGCTGCAGTCTCCATCCGTGCGGCATCCAGCGACTATAAAAATTCACCCAATGAATACAATTGTTTATTCTAGTTTTAAGATAGCGGTTAGGATTACATGGGTGAATGAATCGAAACAATGATCGACCCTTACCTTTCGTGCACACCACGTCAGGGTTTCCGTCGTAGCCCAAAGTACAGGAACAGATCGGTTTGTGATTGGAGACGCTGCATTCGGCGTTAGGTCCGCAAGCGCAAGGATTCTTGCACACCGCATTCACGCAAGACTTGTCCAACGGGCAGTCGCTGTCTTTGCTGCACTCCACATCCAGAATGGGTTTGGTGGCGCGACATAGTCCGCTGCCGCTGCTCACGTAGCCGCTTGGACACACGCAGACCATCGTGCGCACAGGGTGCGTGGGTAGGACCCTGCACTCCGACGGTTCGCTGCAGGGTTCGACTACGGAGCACGGATTCTGGCACTTGTTGTCGAAGCAGGCCAACGAATCCGGACAGTCGTCGTCCTCCTTGCACTCGGGCCTCTCATCGGGTTTGCAGTTCACGTAAGGGTTGCCAGTATGGTGAGCCGGGCAACGACAGATCGGCAGATGATTGAAGACCCTGCACTCGGCCCGCGGCGAACAAGGATTGTTGTGGACGCACGGGTTGATGCACTGCATGTTGATGCACGAATGATCACCCGGACAGTCTCCGTTGCTGTAGCAGCCAATCACTCGGCAACGGTCCAAAGCGTTTCCGTGGTAACCCTTGCGGCAACGACAGTCGGCTTTATGGTTGTTGGGGTAGCACTCGGCGTTCACGCCGCAACTGTCGGACACCAGGCAAGGATTCACGCAGTTGTTGTTCACGCAGCTCTTGTCCAGGGAGCACTCGCTGTCGTGTGTGCACTCGACGGAGTGACAGGCGATGTCGGGGTTGCCCTGGTAGCCTTCCTCGCAGGAACAGACCGGCTTATGGTTTCTGATGTAGCAGGCGGCGTTGATACCGCAGTTGCACGGGTTCCTGCACAGTCTGTTGATGCAGGCCTCGTTGTCGCTGCACTCGTCGTTCGATGTGCAGCTACCGATCACCGTTATTTGAACTGCAATTAAAAATTGAGAAATTATTGAGTACCCTGTAACCGACAACGTGATTATTCGTGCCGACACGTTCGTAAAAAGGACTTCGTTTTCTTACTTGGTCTGCAGGCTTCGTCGATATCGGTGGTCCACCCTTCGGGACAAGTGCAGGTCATGGTCCTAACCGGAAGCGTATCGAGAACGTTGCATCGTGCGTTCTCCGCGCAAGGTTTGATCACCGGGCACGGATCGATGCACCTGTTCTTGATGCACACCAGTTTGTCGGCGCACTCTATGTCGGTTCTGCACTCTGGTTCGTCGAGTGCCGTTGTCGGACGATGCTCGCAGTACGAGTACGGGTTTCCGGCAGGGATGTTCTCGGGGCAGCGACAGGTGGGCACATGATCCTGGACGTAGCAAATGGCGTTCTGGGCACAAGGCGAATCCTCGATGCACGGATTGATGCAGCGTCCGCTGCTGCACGCGAGATTGCGAGGGCAATCGTAGTCGGTGCTGCATTCGACTCTGTCGCAATGCACTTCCGGATTGCCGAGATATCCTGCGCCGCAGCGACAAACGGCTCGAT
This sequence comes from Coelioxys conoideus, assembly GCA_947623535.1. Lineage (NCBI taxonomy): Eukaryota > Metazoa > Arthropoda > Insecta > Hymenoptera > Megachilidae > Coelioxys > Coelioxys conoideus. The sequence goes on from OX392454.1 coordinate 4,638,884, forward strand.
GGTTTTGGCCGTAACATTCTGCGTTTATCGCGCATTTGTTTTCCAGGATGCAAGGATTCACGCATTGTCCGTTGTAACACGTGGCCGCGTTGTTGCATTCGCTGTCCAACTCGCAGTCCACTGTAACGTAGAACATTACTAGGTTAAACGATCTGTGGTTTTTTTAATATTATATAAATATGGCATTGTGGAGGAGAGTCGTAGTTAATAATTCTCCGTGTAACTCAATATATATTTAATACTCGCTCTTTCTGACTAACTTGCTCACTGTATTTATGCATCTTATCTTATTCCCGAAACAATCTTCAGTCATACGCCAATCTCCCGCAGACCGTACAGATCGAATGTATTATATTATATCATATGGCTGAAAGCGACTTACGTTTGAAGCAACCCAACTGAGGATTTCCAGAGTAACCTGGTGAACAGGAACAGGATGGGTAGTGATCGACGACGTTGCACCTTGCATTTGGACCGCAGTTGCACGGGTTGATGCACAAGTTGTTGACACAGGCTGCATTGCCTGCACAGTCGCTGTTCGAAGTACACTCAGCCACAATTTCCGCTGCAAAGAAGCATCGTTTCATTTGATTGTTCATAATGGTCGAACCAAATTGTTCGGATGAAATCAAATTGTTCGAATTAAATCAAATTGTTTGGATAATACCAAATTGTTTGGATTAAACCCAATTGTTCAGATCATATCAAATTGTTAGGATTAAACCAAAAATTCGGATTATAGCAAATGTTCAGCCTCGAACTTACGTGGTGCGCAATTGAATCTGGAATCGCCGACATAGTTAGCCGGACACCTGCATATCGGATTATGGTTGTATACGTGACACAATGCGTTCCTGCCGCACGTGTCTTCAACGACGCACGGATTCACGCAAAGGGAGTTGATGCACTGTTTGTCACTCGGACACTCGGTGTTGGCATAACATTCTGGACGAATCGGTGGCAGTGGTATTACGGGGACTGCAAAAATAGATATTTTTTACGTTTTCGATCTCGGATTCATGAGAACGTTTACGTTTTGATTCTGATCGATCTCCGCGTAAGTCGAAACTTACATCTGTTGCACTCGATGTAAGGGTTGCCGGTGAATTCGGGCGAACATTGACAGATTCCTGTGTGTGACGTGGATTTACATTGAGCATTTAAACCACACTGGGTGGTGAGACAGGCTTCGATGCATGTACCATCGATACATTTATCGGAGTCGTTGCAGTCTTGATCTTGGTGGCACTTGACGTCCGCTAGCACTGTACATATTTTGAATCATTTATAAGTACGAGTTACAATGCTATTCTGAATCGATATGTTCAAGCATTATTTACAAATTATTATTACTCGTAAATAATATTAATATATACACCAAGCAATATTTACCGATCTTCTTGCATTGTCCATTAATGTCGGTGATGGTGTTTGGTGGACAGGTGCAGATCATCGTTCGAAGGGGTACCGTGTTCAATACCTTGCATTGTTGTTCACCGGTGCACATGTTCAAGGACAGACAAGGATCTTGGCATTTTGCGTTGGTACAAGCCAAGTATGGTGGACATTCGCTGTCCTCTCTGCACTCCGATTCAACGGCTACTCCTGATTAAATGAAAAGCATAGTGAATTTGATAGTTCACGATGATTGATGGCTCTAAAAGTCAACACTCGACGAGTATAGTCTAATATACCTTGCTGCGCATTCATAGAATCATAGTCATTGGACTTTTTTTAACTTTTAGAAAATTCATGAACAATCAACAACTACCCTTCAACGCTTTTTACTACGTGCAATTTGTATTCTTAAACGTCTTTAATTTTTGTTTTCAAGTCAATTTAATATACTACTGCTAACTCTCAACAAGCAACATACAAAGATTCTACCAACAACTCTCAAGGAGTATGTAACCAAATATACAAAGTCCGTTGTCAGTTTTCAGGTGTTACTTTTTTCTTAAGCGCAAAGTCAAAGTTTCAGTTTTAATAAAGTACAATTTATCCTCACAAGTTGTTTGGTTATTTTTGATTTTCAAGTGGATTCATTGATTCCACACCCAAACTAGCTCTTGGTTCATGAAGTTCGCGATCAAACACATACATATAGCCAAATGAAAGCAGCGGCAACTCTCAGTGTTTGTAATCGATTTATACTACTCACCAGTGCACTCGACGTAAGGATTTCCGTTGGTTCCCACAGGACAACTGCACTTGGGTTGATGGTTCCTAGCGACACACTCCGCTGTATCGGCGCAAGTATCCTCCTCGCAAACGGGTCGACAAACTCTGTTCAATCGGTCGCAAGCTTCGTGATCGGCACAGTCTTCGTTGTAATGACACACCGCAGAGATGCAAGCGATTCGAGGGTCACCCTGGGTGCCTCGAGGACAAACGCATTGCGCCCTGTGCGAAACCGCGATGCACTCTGCGCCCCGACCGCAAGCTATGTCTCCGATCAGACACGGAGTGACACAGTTGTCGCTGAGACAAGTCTTGTCATAGGGACAGTCGCTGTCCGATTTGCACTCGGCTGCAAAAGAGAACACGTTTATTGTAGATTTATAATACTTCTCAGATCGATCGTTATTGGACACGTACGTTTGAAACATTGCACTTGAGGATCGCCGGCGTAGTTCTGTTGACAGTGACAGGTTGGATGATGATTGACAGTGATGCACTCCGCGTTCAGACCGCATTGAGTGCTGACGCATGGATTTTGGCATAGTTGGTTTATGCAAGCCTCGTTGGGCGCGCAATCGGAATTTCTTATGCATTCCGGGAACGAGTCAGTGTCTGTGAAAATTAAAATGATTTAATCAATTTAGTTTAGTAGTTCAAGATGTTAGCTACACTACTAGTTTAATTCAATTGAAATGTTAATATTTGATGATTTGATGGGAATGAGTAATTCTTCTTTCGTTTGTTGTTAATTTACGGATGTTTGGATAATTACCTCTGTAGCAGTTCACGAACGGATCACCCGTCATTCCACGGGAACAGTGACACTGACGATAATGATTGTCGACGGAACACTCCGCGTTGGAAGCACACGGACTGATGATGCACGGGTTGATGCACTGTCGGTTCAAACACGCCAGATTCGAGGTACACTCGGAGTCGGCTTTGCAGATCGCTTCCATTTGTTTGTCCACTGAAATACGATATCGAGACGATTATTCGAAATTCGTCAACTCGAAACTGTATCCACTGTCGAAAGAAATTGATTCTTACCCGGAATGCAAGCAACGGTTGCGTCGCCAGCGAAATTCGGCAGACATTCGCAGATCATAGTTCTCATGGGCAAAGTGTCCACGACGGAACATTTCGCGCCAGCGATGCAAGGTTTCGTTTCCATGCACGGGTCTTTGCATATGCCACCGAAACAACCCAGTTTGCTGGGGCAGTCTCCGTCCACTTGGCACTGTGGCTGTGGTTCTATCGGTTCTGATAAATGAACAATTAATTAGTGCATTCGCAGCATCAACTACACAATTTATATCGTGTATTGTATATATACACATCATTCGTATACTCATATTTTGTCATATGTACATATACTACATTTCTTTTCATATGTATATTTCATTATTCATATTATAATCATGTTATGAAATGAATATTATAATTCATATGGAAATTCATATTTTATAATTCATATATGAATTCATACATATACATATATGTATATGTATGTATATGAAATATATGAATTCATATTATTGAATGCATATGAATGCATATGTAAGTTATGAAATATACTTATATCTTGTATGTATTTGAAGTAAATTAAATCCGAATAATTACCCATCAAACAGGACTTGTAAGGGTCGCCGTTGTATCCCGGTGGGCAGCGACAAGTTGGACGATGATTAATGACGAAGCACTGAGCGGAGAGTGGACAGTTGCAAGGATTCACGCATTTTAGGTCGCGACAGGCCAACGAAGTTGGACAATCGTTGTCGTTGGTGCACTCTGCTCTTTCGCATCTCTGGTACGGGTTACCAAGATATCCTTCGGGGCAGTAGCAGCGCGGTCTATGATACCCATCGGACGAACATAGTGCGTTGATGCCACACTGTGTCACCGAACAGGCGTCCACGCATTCGTTGTTGATGCACGATTGGGTCAAAGGACAATCGCTGTCACCCCGACATCCGACTGTGAAATATAAATGCTTATTCATTTCGTGTATGGTACTTCTGTGTATTTGTCTCGTGTGAAATACTTGTCTCGTGTATAAACTGTCTTGTGTATAATACTTATAGAGACATATATCATAGACGCAACGAACATGTCTCGTGTATAATATTTGTCTAGTCTATAATACTTGTGCATTTCGTGAATGATACTTGTCTCGCATATAATAATTGTCTAGTATATAAAACTTCTTCATTTCGTGTATGATATTTGTCTCGTGTATACTACTTGTCTCCACTATAATATTTGTCTGGTATACAATACTTGTTCATTTTGTGTCTGACACTAGTGTCGAATATAATATTTGTCTCATGTATAATACTTGTCTTGTATGCGATACTTGTCTGGTGTGCAAATCCTTGTCTCATGTATAATACATGTGTCGTGTTTAATCCTAGTCTCGTATATAACACTCATTTGTTTTATATACAATACTTATTATAAAAACCCTGAAATAAATGCTTGAAGAGCATGAAAATAGTGTAATAGTTTCATAAAACCTACTCTCGCGACAGTATTGTTGAGGGTTGCCAGTGAATCCTTCGTTGCAAACGCAAACAGCTCGGTGCAGTTGCACGTGGCATCGGCTGTTGTAGCCGCAGGAGTCGAGTGTGCAAGGATCGACGCATTTCTGATTGTAGCAGGTCTTGTCGTTCGGGCACTCGGAGTTCTGAGTACACTCGGGGATCGGTTCCTCGACCACGGGGATCGTGCACTGAATCCTGGCGTTTCCGGTGAAACCGGAAGGACAAGAGCAGACGGGTTTGTGGTTCACCGTTTGACACAGCGAATTGATTCCGCAGGCACCGATGCAAGGATCTCTGCATTTCTGCGCGAAACAAGCCTTGTCTCGAGGACAATCGGAATTGATCACGCACTCCGGATAGCTGCACACCGCGACGCCATTTTTCACTCTACACTCGCCGTTGTAACCGCACGGGGACGGATTGCAAGGGTCGGTTTCTGAAAAGAAATCGTCGCGTTATAGCAAAATATATCTATAAGATTAATACTAAATCTAGCTCTGTATAATGCACGCTTATTTTGAAATTAAAAACGAGGTTGAAATATAAATGAACAACGATGAAACACAAATTAATGTAAACATTAACCTCTTGCCCTACAACTACGAGCTACACTCGTGACGCACTCGCTGTTCAAATGTGGTAGACATTGTTAATATTTTTAATACGGTTGAATGTTCAACTTTGGTCTAATTGTAATTTCTGCATCCGAGGATCACGAAGTGAGAAACAGTCTTGACATTTGAACTTTATTTAATCACTTTAATGTTGTAGCAATTAATAGTTCGTTATGTCTGAAGCACTTGCTGAATAAATCGTAGCACAAGGGGTTAATGTATACTTTATCCCGATGAAAATCAACAGCAACTTCAAGGGAGCAAGCTCAACTTTGTAACTTCAAATTAGAAACTTGTTAAATGGTCATTTTTACCGTTGTGGTAGGTTTGGCGTTAGACTAATACTATTAAGCGTTGTATACCTATTTTCGTGTAGCATTCTTCGAACGGATTGCCGATCATGGAGAATGGACAGCTGCATAGTGGGCTGTGATTGATCGCCTTGCAGTCTGCATTGATTCCACAAACGTTTTGGGTGCAGGGGTTGATGCATTTGTTGTTGATGCAAGCCTTGTCGCCTGGGCAGTCGGAGCTGATCACGCACTCCGGATGACAACCAGTGACGCTAGATGGAACTCCCAGAAGACCAGGGAGACACTTGCAGACAGCATTGTCTCTGACCTTCTCGCAGATGGTGTTTGGACCGCAAGGTGACGGCGAGCACGGATCCCTCTCTTTTGGAACTGTATTTCAATGCGATTAATGAAGGATGTATCTAAATTAAGTTATCGTGTCTCGAGTAAATATCTCGGTTGGAGTCTGATACCTTCAGGAACGGCTTGGCAAAGGGTGAATGCATCTCCGATGGTAGGAGCAGGGCAAGAACAAATTGGAATGTGATTGGACACGGCACAAATCGCTCCGACACCGCACGTGCCCGGACAAGGATCCTGGCACTTGGTCCTGATGCAAGCTTGCGATTTTGGACAGTCGGTATTCATCAGACATTCCGGTTGACAGCCTTCGTACGGGTTTCCTCTGTAATCGGGCAGACACTCGCAGTACGCGGTGTTGTATCTCTCCCTGCAATACGCGTTCACGCCGCAGGGTGAAGGACTGCAAGGTCTCGCCGGGGTTGGTGGAGCTGGTGTGGCTAAAATAACATCGCAACACAGTCAAATTAATTACACATTAACGAGTAAATCTCTACGATTAGTTCGTGAAACAGAGTTAATTCACAAGAAAGCGAATCGAGGAATGTACAGAAAAGATGCGCGTGAAACTGAAGAGAATGAAGAACGTGTATGAACATAATGCAAGACTTTGATAAGAATTCGTTTCGATAAGAGTTCCGATAACGATCCGAGAATATCGAGATAGAATATAGAGACACTACCGCGTACAATAGACATGCAATTTTCCGTGTATCGTACAATCTTTATATACAGTATTTACAGATGACTGAAACATTCAATAGCTGTTAAAATCGAACGGTATCTCGGTCTCCGTTAAAGATTACATTTTATAATCGTGATAGGGGATATTTCTTACTGTCGATCACGGAACAAACAGTGAACGGGTCTCCGGTGTATCCCTCGGGACACACGCAACGGATGTAATGCTGGGTAACTTGGCAGCGGGCGTTAGCGCCGCATAGTCCTGTGCAGGGGTCGGTACATCTCTGCCTAACACAAGCCTGATCGCCGGGGCACTCGCTGTTCACGAGACATTCGGGTCTACAGACGGGCGGAGAGCCTATGAACTCGGGCAAACAGGAACAGGAGGCTTTGTTATCTGGCGACACCGAGCAGTGGGAGTTCGGTCCACACGGCGAGGGTTTGCACGGGTCCTGGCTGGGTTCCTCGTACTGCGTTTCTGCTTGGAAAATGTGGGGTTAACATTGTCCGAATCGGGTTAGCACGATCTCGAACCGATGCTGTCCAAGTTCGAGTAAATCACGATATCGAAGAAGTCACGTGTATATGGGTCAAAGGGTATGTGTATGAAACCACGTGGACAGCATCGGAAAAGACTTCTTCGACGGTACTTACTCATGGGGAAGCAGCTGACGAACGGGTCACCGGAATACTGAACGGGGCAGCTGCAAATGGGGTTGTGGTTTCGCACAGCGCACAACGCGTTCTGACCGCAAGCGTTCTCGCACGGGTTCTGACACTTTTCGTTCATGCAAGCTCTGTTCTGCTCGCAGTCAGAGTTGACGAGGCACTCGGGTCTGCAACTGGGCGGAGTTCCGAAGTATCCAGGGAGACACGAACATGATGCCTGCTCGCCGAATTCGCGGCAGATGCTGTTTGGTCCACAGGGCGAGGGCTCGCAGGGTTTCACGCGCTCTGTCGTTACGCAACACAGCAAATGGTTATTAATTGGGTCCTACTAGTCCTACTAGTTTCAGAACTAGCTGTCTACAATACAATAGACCTACGCTTGTTATCCTACACTCACTTCGAATCGGTTTACAGAGGGTGAACGGATCACCTTCGTGATTTCCAACGCAACTGCAGGTGGGAATGTGATTCACCACCGTGCACTCCGCGTTCTGACCACAGATTCCAGTGCAGGGATTCACGCATTTGTTGTTGGAGCAGGCTCTGTCGTAGGTACAGTCGGAGTTTTGCACGCATTCTGGCCGACATCCTTGATAAGGATCGCCAAGGTACTCGTTTATGCAGCTACAGACTCCGTTCTGACACAGCGCGTTCGGTCCACACGGTGAGGGGTTGCATGGGTCTGTTTGTACCGGGAGGATAGCTGCGATTTTTGAAAACAAGGATTAATCGTCGATGGTCTAACAGGTCTTCGGCAGAAAATCGATTAAATTCTTACGAGTGGGCATTAGACGACAATTGGTGAAGGGGTCACCCGAGTAATCTCTGGGACAGGTGCAAATGGGCGTGTGATTGATCACGTTACACAACGCGCTCGTTCCGCAAGATCCTGGGCACGGGTCCCTGCACTTTTCCCTGATGCAGGCTTTGTCGCTGGTACAATCTGAGTTGATGGAACACTCCGGTCGGCAGTTCGGGGCCGATCCTACGTAATTCGGCAAACAAGAGCAGGACGGGATACCTCCTATGTCCTGGCATTGCGAGAATGGTCCACAGGGCGATGGTACGCAAGGATTCGATGGTACAGATGGGACCGTGGCTAAAATGTGGGTTAGAATTAAATACCGATTCGAGGGATATTGACTGGAACAGAGATTGTTCGTGACAGTTTCACTTACTGGGGACGTCGAAGCATTTAACGAACGGATCTCCGGTTTGACCCGGGTTGCAGCTACAAATGGGACTGTGGTGGAAGGTCTCGCATCTGGCGCTTATTCCGCAGACACCGGGGCAAGGGTCAACGCACTTCTGGTTCACGCAAGCCATGTTACTGACACATTCTGTGCTGACCACGCACTCGGGCCTGCATCTTGGAGGAGTGCCCTTGAACGTGGGTAAGCAAGAACAGGAAGCCTGGCCATTCACGTTGTTACACTGACTGTTTGGTCCGCAGGGCGATGGTTCGCAAGGGTTGGAAGGACTCTTTTCAGCTATTTAAAACGTAGCATTGTTACATTAACCTCGAGTGATCCTGATTATGATTGTGTCTCATTCAACCCTTTGCACTGGAAAGCATTTTCATTTATGCAACGGCGTTAATCGTCAATATTGTCTGTTTCTCAATGTTCAAACATCCATTGTATAATATTATAAATGTAGAAAAAGATTATCTATTTGAAATTGTTGCGTTAAGTCAAATGGCGAATGTGATTCGCTTCTCGAGTGCAAAGGGTTAACCCAACTAAATATCTTTGAAAATGTTGAATTTATATAAGAATGTCGTAGATAACAGTTACAGTTAGTAGATCGCAAGAGACAAATCCTGTATGCAGCAAAATCACCTGTTCGAGAAACCAATTTTCACAATCTGTCTCTTGAAATCGTAGACGTTTTCTCTAAAACGTTTGAACGTTCTGAGCATTTGTTCGTATCATAAATATTTGAGTGGGTCGATTAAAATGAGACACTCCGTATTCGTTGCTGAAGATCGCGAACAACTTACGAGGCTGTTCAAGCAGGCCACAGGATCTGAATGGATCACCGGTGTACCCGAACTCGCAACTGCAAGCCGGGATGTGATTAACGACCTGACACACTGCGTTGAATCCGCACGTTCCTGGACAGGGGTCCTGACACTTGTTTCTTATGCAGGCTCGGTTAAACGGACAGTCTGAACTGATGAGACACTCGGGTCGACAGTTCTCGTACGGGTTTCCGTAGAAATCGGGCAAACAGTTGCACACGGCTGAGCCGTGATATTCGCGACAGATCGCGTTCGCCGCGCAAGGAGATGGCTGGCAGGGGTTGGTCTTTTGAGGAACTTCTTCGACTGCGAACGAAATCGAAAAGTAACAACCTGCTTCGTTGAATACCTGCGGGAGTGCAACGAACGAATCTTACTTGGTCGAGGAGTGCACTGGACGAACGGATTTCCGGTGAAACCAGCGGCGCAAGTGCACATGGGGGTGTGACTAACTGTTCTGCACTCGGTGTTGCTGCCACACGAGCCGGGACAAGGGTCTCTGCACTTCTGATTTATGCAAGCCTGTTGCGTGGGACATTCCGTGTTGCTCACGCATTCGGGTTTGCAATTAGGTGGTCTTCCTATAAACTCGGGGAGGCAAGAACACGAGGGTGAGTCGTTGATCACCTGACACAGGGCGTTTGGACCACAGGGTGAGGGCTGGCAAGGATTCACTTCGACGTCTGGCTCTTTCACTAAAAAAGGATGTTTGTTACGAATGTGTCGATACATGCAGGTACAACTGGTGTTTTCACGCGAGCATCGATTGATCCTTACCGAATGGAACGCATCGGACGAACGGATTACCCGTGTACTGTTCGAAACAGCTGCAAACGGGGTTGTGATTAATCACGGAGCACTGAGCCATAAGTCCACAGGCACCCAGGCAAGGATCGATACACTTTTGGTTACTGCAAGCTCTGTTTCGTGGACAATCAGAGCTGACGACGCACTCTGGTCTGCAGGAAGGTGGAGATCCTTTGAACCCGGGGATGCAAGAGCATACGGCTTGACCGTTGGAGGAGCGACAATTACTGTTTGGACCGCATGGTGACGGGTTGCACGGATCGACGGTGCTGGGTTCTGTCGTACAATCATTGTAATACATCATTTCTGTCGTATATCTACTCTGTCGTACATCATTTTTGTCATAAATCGATTCTGTCATACATACATTCTGTCATATGTCAATTTTGTCACACATCAATTTTGTCATATACCAATTCTGTCATGTGTCAATACTGTCATACATCATTAAAAAGTGTCGATGAATTCGGAAAGTGCAAAACGAACCTTCCATAGGGATACATGACAAGAACGCGTTGCCCGTGGTGTTTCTGGGGCAACTGCACATGGGCAGATGGTTGATCACGTCGCACTCGGCATTCAGTCCGCAAGTGCCCACGCACGGGTTTCTACATTTGTGGAGTATGCAGGCCTCGTTTCGGGAACAGTCGGTGTTTATGACGCACTCGGGACGGCAAATGGCGTACGGGTCGCCTAGGTAACCGGGTATGCACGTGCAAACGCCGTTGTCGCACTGCGCATTCGGTCCACAGGGTGATGGGTTGCATGGGTCTGACGGGGCTTCCATTACTGGAACAAATGGACAAATGTACGCGTTCGAAGACAACGCAGAAATTAACACGTTCCCGCCGGCGCACTTTTCATATACAGCATTCTCCCTTTACGTAAAACTTTGATTTTCGAACTGTATAGTATTTTGAACCAGCCACCGGTGGTACACGCCGGCGTGAATATGTTAAATTACTATCGGTATTCTCTTACTGGGTGGCGAAGGTGTAGGAGAGCAACCGGTGAACGGATCACCGGTGTATCCTTCGGGACAAGTGCAAGCTGGCGTGTGGTTCACGACAGTGCAATGGGCAGCGATGCCACAGGAACCTGGACAGGGATCTCTACACTTTTCGCGAATGCAGGCTCTGTTCGCCGTGCAATCCGAATTGATGGAACATTCTGGCCGACAGTTGGGTGGTACTCCGATGTAGTTGTTCATGCACGTGCAAACCGGTGTGTCTCCCACGGCTTTGCACATGGCGTTCGGACCGCAAGGTGACGGAACGCACGGGTCTGTCGGGTATCGGTCTTCCGGTTTGGGTGCTGCGGAGAGAACTCGTTAGAATACGCGCAACCGGAAACGAACTCGGGTAGTTCCGATTTTTCTGAAGGCAGCTTACTTGGAGCCGGGAAACAGAAGACGAACGGATCTCCTGTGAGGCCGCTTCCGCAGCTGCAAATCGGACTGTGATGAACGACTTTGCATTGGGCGTTGCGACCGCAGGTGCCGGGACAGGGGTCTCTGCATTTCTGATTGATGCACGCGAGATTCGAGTCGCACTCCGAGTTCACTACGCATTCTGGTCTACAATTGGGCGGGGTTCCTATGTACTGAGGCATGCAAGAGCACACGGCTTGGCCGTTCACGTTCTGGCATTGGCTGTTGGGACCACAAGGCGATGGACTGCACACGTCCCGTTCTTCTTCTTCGACTGTAAAACGTTCGCGTTGAAGAGCTTTGATCGATAGGACGGAAAAACGCGAACTCCGGGATACTCACTTGCGGGCATCTTGTACATGCAATTGACGTATGGGTCACCGGTGTACTGCGGGATGCAAGTGCACACGGGTAAATGATTAACGACCTGGCAGTTGGTGTTGGCACCGCAAGAACCGGGACAGGGATTCTGGCACTTGGATCTGATACACGATAACTGCGAGGGACAGTCCGAGGAAATCAAACATTCCGGCCGACATCCTTCGTAAGGATTGCCGACGTATTCGGGCAAACAGGTGCAGGAGATCAGGCCATTTTGTTCTCGGCAAATGGCGTTCGCGCCGCACGGGGACGGCTGACAGGGTCGTGCTGGAATTACTGGCTCCGCTAAAAGGAACAATTAAATCATTAAATTCGACCATTATGTTAGATTAACGCTGAAATATGTTCGTACGGATTTGTACAATTTTATGCGGTAAAATAACTACCATAGTAGTCATTGATCGTTTAAACCTATCTGTAACGTTTGTTAAACTTGCACTTGTTCCAAAAATGTTGAGTTTTATTTGCGAAAATCAATTTTGTCTTAGTCTTGTGTCGTAAGTGTAGCTCGTTATTATAGTGAAAAGGGGTTAAAGAACCGTGGAAGAACTCCTATTAGAAACATTTAACTTCTTTCTCAAAACCGGTCGAAGGAAAATTTAGGCAAGTGAAGACAAAGTCATACGAACATTTTCGGGTACCTTATACTTTACACAGTCGCTAACAGGACACTTACGTTGCTTGGCAGTGCATTGAACGAACGGATCTCCTGTGAAATCCTTCATGCAACTGCAAGCCGGAATATGGTTGACAACGTGGCATTCTGCGTTAGCGCCACAGGAACCTGGACACGGGTCTCTACACTTGCGATTAATGCACGCCGTTTGGCTACTGCATTCGCTGTTACTGACACACTCGGGTCTGCAGTTCGGCGGTGTTCCGATGAATTCCGACTTACAGGAACACGATGGAGAGTTATTGATCACACGGCAATCCGCGTTGGGTCCGCAGGGTGACGGCTGGCACGGGTTCGTGGGTTGAACGGGTTCTTCCGCTTTAAAAAGGGAATCGATTATAATCTCTTGGCTGAATCGTCTTCCTCGAGATAGGACAAAGTGCACCTACGTCTAGGTACGCATCGAACGAACGGATCTCCGGTGAACACCGGTGGACAACTGCAAATGGGGTTGTGATTCACAACTTGACAACGGGCCGACACTCCGCAGGTTCCAGGACAGGGGTCCCTACACTTCAGGTTCACGCACGCCTCGTTCAGCGGACAATCGCTGTTCACGAGACACTCTGGACGACAGGCTGGAGGGTTTCCGATGTAACCTGGGGCACACGAGCATACTGCCTGCCCGCCGATGTCCTGGCATCTGCTGTTGGGGCCGCAGGGTGACGGGTTGCAGGGTTCAACCACCACCGGGTCTGCAAAGTCAACGATGCACGTTTATTCCGTCGGGTAAGCGGGAGTTCGATCATCTTCCTGCACGAGGTTTTTACCTTTGACCGGGTAACAGGCGGTGAACGCGTTTCCTGACATGCCATCCGGACAATTGCACATCGGGGTGTGATTGATCACCACGCATTCGGCGCTCTGACCGCAGGCGCCAGCGCACGGGTCGAAACACTTGTTGCGATTACAGGCTCTGTCGAGTGGACAGTCGGGATTCTGGACACATTCTGGACGACATCCGTAATAGGGATCGCCGTGATATTCGGGCAGACAGGTGCACACACCGTTGCGACACATCGCGTTTGATCCGCACGGCGAGGGGTTGCAGGCGTCTTGAGGAACCGGAGGAGACGCTACACCGATAAAATCATTAGAACGGGTTCCAACGAGACGTCGATCAGTTTCGGATCATAAATGCTTACAAGGTGATTCTAAGAAACAGCTGACGAACGGGTCGCCGGTGTATCCCTTAGGACATGTACAAACGGCCATGTGGTTCACGACCAAGCACTGAGCTCCGGTGCCGCACGAACCCGGACAAGGATCCATACACTTCTGTCTCAGGCAAGCTCTGTTGCTGGTACATTCCGAATCGATGGTACATTCTGGACGACAGTTGGGCGGAGTTCCCACGTAATTGTCCATGCAGGAGCAACTTGGCAACTCCGCGTTGCCGAGCACTCGGCAAACGGAGAATGGACCACATGGTGACGGGACGCAAGGGTTCACGGGTTCGGACATAGCTGAAGAAAAACCCCCGTTAACGATCTGATCGGTTGGAGTCACTTCGAAACTCTGGAGGTGATACTCACGTTGAAGCTTGAAACACCTCACGAACGGATCACCGGTGTGACCCGCGTTGCAGCTGCATATCGGACTGTGATTGATCGCCTCACACCTAGCATTGATACCGCAAATTCCGGGACAAGGGTCGACGCATTTACGATTCTTGCAGGCGCGATTCGTGGCGCAGTCAGAGCTGACTGTGCACTCTGGTTTACAGAATGGCGGACTGCCCATGAAGGTGGGTAAACAGGAACAAATGGCCTGTCCATTGGACACGCGGCATTGACTGTTCAGACCGCAAGGTGTGGGACTGCAAGGGTCAGCCGGTTTCGCTGGAAGAACATTCTGTTATATGCTAACCGGCTCTGATCGTGGGTCGAGTCTTCAGGGTCTGACTTACGTGTTTCTTCCACGACGTTACATTGAACGAACGGATCGCCGGTGTAACCTGACTGACAAGTGCAAAGCGGAGCGTGATTGACGACCTGGCAGACTGCGTTGTAGCCGCAGAATCCTGGACAGGGGTTCTGACACTTGGAGTTAACGCAAGCCTGGTTGGCCGTGCAATCGGAATTGATGATACATTCGGGTCGACAGCCTTCGTAGGGGTTGCCGATGTAATCGGGGAGACATTTGCAAGCTGCAGCGCCGTTCATTTCGTTGCACATCGCGTTTGATCCGCAGGGTGATGGTATGCACGGGGTAGGTTTCTCTACCTTGTCCTCCATAGCTACGGAATCGTTTGGTCATAATTTCTCGTTTCTCAACAGGGTAACTTATGATTACGCGTCGAAGAGAGAGATGTCGATTATATTTACCCGTCGAAGAGTGGGATATCGCTTACCTGGTCTTTGAACGCATTGGATGAACGGATCACCAACGAAACCGAATGAGCAAACACACATGGGCGTGTGACTGATCACTCGGCACTCGGAATTAGAGCCGCAGGAACCGGGACACGGGTCCCGACATTTCCGGTTGATGCAGGCCAAGTGCGTGGAGCACTCGCTGTTGCTGATGCACTCCGGTTTGCAATTTGGTGGGGACCCAAGGAATTCGGGCAAACACGAACAAGATGGCGCGTTGTTCACGACTTGACATCGACTATTCGGGCCGCACGGTGATGGCACGCACGGGTTTAGAACTTGAGGTTCTTCCGCTGTCGGAAGTATGTGTGCACGTTATTTCGACGATCGCGAAAGTATTACATTTTATTTCGACGATTTCGAAAATATTTTATTTTGACGATCGCGAAAAAGTATGTCATTTTGACAATCACGGGTAGGTGTTTCATGCGTTGCCGATATACTCACGTTTCCTAATGCAGATGGAGAAGGGATCGCCCACGAGATCAGCTGGGCAGCTACAAATCGGGTTGTGGTTGACGACCACGCACTCTGCTCTGATTCCGCAAGTGCCTGGACAAGGATCTACGCATTTCTGGTTATTACAGGCCATGTTTGTTGGACAGTCGGAACTGAGGATACACTCGGGCCTGCAATTTGGTGGTGTGTCTAGGTAGCCGGGTATGCACGAGCAAACAGCTTGGTCGTTTATCTTTCTGCACTGGCTATTGGGTCCACAAGGCGAGGGGTTGCACGGGTCTTTGGGTGTTAATACTGTTCGGAAATAATTGACAAGATATAATGACGTATAACCATTGGACAATATATAGAATTTACTTATATAATTTATACTGGTTAGGTTGATTATTGTAGAACCGTTGTATAAATGTATGAATCACTATATATTGTAATTTATGCAATGATTATTGTGGAACCATTGTATAAATGTATAAATAATGATATAATCTATACAATGATTATTGTATAACAGTTGCATAAATGTATAAACCATTATACAATTTATACAATGATTATAACATAACTGTTGTATAAATTTATAAATAATGACATAATTTATACTGATTATTGTATAACCGCTGTATAAATGTATAAATCATTGTATATTATCATAAAAAGTCAGCGACGGGGTACCTTGAAGAGGGGAACAGACGACGAACGCGTTTCCGGACGTTCCAGGAGGGCAAGTGCAAACTGGAATGTGATTGACGACGGAACACTCGGCATTTTGACCGCAGGTTCCATCGCAAGGATTGTTACATTTGTTCTTGATACAGGCTCTATCTCTGGAACAGTCCGAGTTCAGAACGCATTCTGGTCGACAGCCTAAGTACGGGTCTCCTTGGTACTCCGGTAAACATGTGCAAACTCCGTCCAGACATTGCGTGTTCGAGCCGCAGTTGACACACGAATCCACGGGTTTCTCTTCTTGTACTGTATCGAGAGAACGTTATAAGCACCGTCAAATGTATACAAATAGAGTAAATGTAAGAGGGATTTCACGAATGTAGTAGGTGTTTGACGAACATAGTAGACGTTCGACGAATACAGGGGTATGACAGGCGTTTGTCGAATATAGTAGGTGTTTGACGAACGATAGGTACCTGGAACGAACGAACATCTAACGAAAGGATCGCCAGAGAATCCTTCGGGACAAGTACACATCGGAGTGTGATTGATCACGGAGCACTGAGCACCCACGCCGCAGACTCCGTCGCAAGGATAGCGACACTTCTTCTGAATACACGCCTGGTTGCTGGGACAATCCGAATTTCTGATACACTCTGGTCGACAATTTGGCGGTGTTCCCATGTAGTCTGCCAAGCAGGCACAGGAAGCCTGGCCATTAATGTTGCGACAGTCCGAGTAAGGTCCGCAGGGTGAGGGCGCGCACGGGTTCACATATGACGGCACGGGTGCAGGTTTATCCACTGCAACGAACACTAACAGTTAAAACCGCGATCCAAACGTGATTCACGAGGTAAATTCGAGGATTCTCACTTGGTAGATCGAAGCAGGCGACTAACGGGTCACCGGTGAATCCTGGCTGACAGGAGCATATGGCTCTGTGATTGATCGTTTCGCATCTACTGTTTGAACCGCACGATCCGGGACAAGGATCTCTACACTTTTGATTGATACAAGCCATGTTCGGGGCGCACTCTGCGCTTACTGTGCACTCGGGTCTGCAAGCTGGTGGGCTACCTATGAACTCGGGTAAACACGAGCAAACTGATTGCCCGTTGATCGCTCTGCATTGGCTGTTGGGTCCGCAGGGAGACGGATTGCATGGACGACTGATTGCTTGGTCGATTTCTAAAAAGGATCAACGATCAGGCGGTGATCTAGACGATTATATCGATCCTTCTCGAGGGTGTTACACGTACCTGGTCGCATGGGTGTACAGAGAACGAAAGCGTTGCCCGTGTGTCTCGGATAACACTCGCATATCGGTAAGTGATTGATAACGTGACACTCGGCGTTGCGACCGCAAGTTCCAGGACATGGATCTCTGCATCTGTTGTTCATACACGCTTGATTCGAGGGGCAATCGGTATTCAAGAGACACTCTGGTCGACATCCTTCGTAGGGATTGCCGATATAGTTCGATATACAGGTGCAAGAGCCTGCGCCGTTCAGTTCTTTGCAAATGGCGTTGGATCCGCAGGGAGATGGGTTGCAGGGATTGGTAGGCAACGGTGTACTCGTAGCTGCAAAGTTTAACGTTCGTTATCGAGGTTTGTTCGAAGAGTCGTTGCGACAGACAAGATTCTTACGTTCTTTGAAGATGCACTGAGTGAACGGATCACCGGTGTAGCCGCTCAAACAGGTACACATCGGGGTGTGACTGACAACGTGGCAGTCAGAGCTCGCCCCGCAGGACCCGACGCAAGGATCCTTGCATTTCTGATTGATACACGCCAATTGGCTAGGACATTCGCTGTTACTGACGCACTCCGGTCTGCAATTCGGTGGACTTCCGGTGAATTCGGGCATGCAGGAGCACGAGGGCGAGTTGTTGATCACCTGACACTGGGAGTTCGGGCCACAGGGTGACGGTTGACACGGGTCTACAACCGGCTCTTCGACTGAAATAAGCAAACGTGTGGCGTCTATGTAACGGGAACGTGTCTCGAGGTTTGAGTCTCGACTCAATTACACTGTGCGACAAACGGACTTGTGATCGCCACTGTGAAATCCGGTTTTTGAAGAAATTAATGTTCACAAAAATTTTCGACTTTGGAAATGTTTCTTTTTGCACGAGAAAATTCTGCAAACTTTCCCGAATAAAACTTTCGAGATTACGGTCTGCCATGATCATAATTATGTACAAAGGCGTTGATATCTTACTGATGGGTGAGCACTGGACGAACGGGTCGCCGGTGTAACGCAACGGGCAACTGCATATGGGATTATGGTTGACGACGTTGCACTGGGCTCCGATTCCGCAGGTTCCGGGGCAAGGATTGATGCACCTCTGGTTACTACAGGCTTCGTTCTGCGGGCAGTCTGTGCTCACTATGCACTCGGGTCTACACGTGGGAGGACTTCCTAGGTATCCTCTGATGCACGAACAAACGGCTTGGCCGTTCACAACGCGACACTCGCTATTGGGTCCACAGGGTGTCGGGCTACACGGGTTGACAGGTGTTGTGTCTGACGAAAACAAAGTCGGGAAATTATACCGATATGCTGCATATGCTTTGGTTTGTAATTCAATCAATATCTCGATCTCACATGCCTCGGCGAACTCCGAAATAAATTTTTGGAGATCTGTTTTCTAACGTTTGGTACGAAATAAAGCGGGTTTTGAATATTCTTTGCCTAATGCTATATGATATGTGAACATGGAAAAAATGGAAAATGGAGAAAATGAAAAATGAAAAAAATGGAAAATGGAGAAAATGAAAAATGGAAATGGAAAAAATTGAAAATGTGGAAAGTGGAAAAATGGAAAAATGAAAAATGGAAATGGAAATGGAACTGGAAAATGGAAGAAATGAAAAAATGATATAATGAAAAGTGGAAGAAATGAAAAGAGCAAAAATAAAAAGTAAATGACCCTCATGGAAAATGGACAGTGAATTGTTATAATGGGCCATTTCAATGATTTTAAAAATTGTCGGGAACTAAATCGTATGTGTCTACGTGGCAACGATATCAATTATACTAAAATCAACCGACGATCGATTCTATCTGACAAAAAGCAATGCAGGGAACGTGGATGACTACCTTGCAGAGGGGTGCACTGACTGAACGCGTTTCCGGTCATGTTTCCAGGACAGCTGCACATCGGGACGTGATTGATAACCGTGCAAAGGGCACCGATACCGCAGGTTCCTGGGCAGGGGTCCATGCACTTGTTACGCAAACAGGCTCTGTCTCGGGGGCAGTCCGAGTTCAGGACACACTCGGGGCGACATCCTAGGTACGGGTTCCCCTGGAATTCTGGAAGACAGGCGCAAACGCCGTTCGTGCATTCCGCGTTGGGGCCACAGGGTGACGGGGTACATTCGTCTTCAACAGGCGCTGGTGTGGCTGCAAAGGCAAACAATTTGTAGTAACGCTGTGCATGTTTCATTTCGGTGCAACACGGTGGTCCAGAAGACGCATAGAAGATAGCCGGTTGTGTCCTTACGTGTAGCTGGGAGCAACTGGCACTGGGTGAACGGATTTCCGGTGAAACCCTCGGGACAGTTGCACACGGGAATGTGGTTAACGACCGAGCAAACGGCGCCGGAGCCGCACGAGCCCGGGCACGGGTCTCTGCATTTCATGTTAATGCACGCCATGTTGCTTCGACACTCGGAATTGATCGTGCACTCGGGTCTGCAGTTAGGTGGTTGACCGACGTAGTCTCCTAGGCAGCTACAGGCGGCCGAACCGCGGACATTTCTGCACTGGGCGAAATTACCGCAGGGGGATGGTACGCACGGGTCTCTCTCCGTTGGGCCTGGGACCATGGCAGCTAAATTTTGGACGGATCTCGTTAATTTTCATTTTCTCCGTAGCACGTTAATATTTCAAATTCACAACGCGTCCAAGGCACATTCTACGAGTGAACGCGTTTCGACTAAACGTTCTTACGTGGTATGGGTGCACATGTGGTGAAGGGATCTCCGCTGTATCCCGGCATGCAACTACAGATGGGACTGTGGTTAACCACGATGCATTTGGTGTTCAGACCGCAGGGGCTCGGGCACGGGTTCACGCATTTGTAGTCCTTGCAGGCGAGCTGAGTGGGACAGTCCGAGCTAGACACACACTCGGGTCTACAACCTGGTGGGGTGCCCACGTATGTTGGTAGACACGAGCATACAGCCTGGCCGGATACTTCTTTGCACTGGCTGTTGGGTCCGCAGGGTGACGGGCTACAGACGTTCTCTTTCGGGACTATGACTGGGAAACACGTTGCATTTTGTTAGTCGATTCTTCGTAGTCACACGGATTGTCCTTTTGGAACTTTGCTCCGAAAATGTACATGCAGAATCCACACGCACTGTGCATATTTCTGACGCACACTTCCGTTCAGTGAATATTCTTCGGCGGACTGGACTGTCCAATCGAAAGGGTTAAAGATTCAATGCCATTGAAATATAGTCAGAACAATATTCCAAAAGGACAACTTACGTGCATTGAACTGTCAATCTTATACGATTCGCGGTTGTGCGGTAAATCAATCACGTTTCCGGACAAAAATAAATTCGACTTACTGTCCATGGTACACACGACAAACGGATCGCCGGTGAAACCGGCTCTACAGTTGCAGAGGGGTTGGTGATTAACGACAGCGCATTCGGCATTCTGGCCACAAGTTCCGGGACAAGGGTCTTGGCACTTGTTTCTGACACACGTTTTGCTGGGCGGACAATCGGGGTTAATCACGCACTCGGGTCTACAGCCTACGTAAGGGTTGCCAATGTACTCAGAGGGGCAATAACAAATTCCGATATTGTCCCGTTCTCTGCACAACGCGTTTGTGCCGCAAACACCTTCGGCGCAGGGTGAGGGTTCCGGGTCACGTACTAGAACAATGAAAAATCACATAGATTAGTGTTGTCGCGACAGGATCACGCGCACAGAGTTACGATTCTCCAGTTGCTTACTTATAGGCGAGCAACGGGTGTACGGGTCGCCTGTGAAACCGTTCGAGCACACGCAGTTCGGTACGTGATATGTAACGTGACATTCTGCACTCTCGCCGCAAAGACCCGGGCATGGGTCCTTGCACTTTTGTCGCACGCACGTTTGGTGGCTGGGGCACTCGGAGTTGGATATGCACTCGGGTTTGCAGTTGGGCGGGTTTCCTTCGTACTCGGGCAGACAGGTACATGACGGGATGTCATTGGTCACCTGACACTGCGAGTATGGGCCGCAAGGTGACGGTTGGCAAGGGTTCGTGGGCACTATTACTTCTCCTATGAAAAGTAAATTCGTCTTGTTACCTACTTTTGTCTAACTTCTACTTATACTTTGACTTGTCCCTTGTTTTTTATATTTAGTCTAGATTTTGCCTATAGCAGTGATGGGCAGATCAAGTTCATCCACGATGAACTCACTCCTCATGGACATGGGTGTGCTAAGTGGAGTGTAGAACCTGGAGAAAAGGCTAGGGAGACTCTAGGAAAATTTAAGCAAATCCTAGAGCCAGAGTTAGGGAGAATATAGATAAATCCTTCATCGAGGTCATGATAAAATCCATACAGGTTAGGGAGGTTATGAGTCCAGATTGTGACACCCATCACTGATCTATACCCACTATTTAAACTAGTAGAACTATTTATATTAGTTGCTATAAATTCTGTTCATGATCTTACTGATGAAATCGCATCTGATGAATGGATCTCCCGTGTATTGTTCGGGGCAAGAACACACGGGATTGTGGTTCACCACGAGACACGTTGCTCGAACACCGCACGTTCCTGGACACGGATCTCTGCATTTCTGATTCACGCAAGCTCGGTTCTTAGGGCAGTCTGAACTAATGGTACATTCCGGTCTACACAATGGAGGTGTTCCAAAGTAATCTGGCGCACACGTGCATACGGCTTGGTCGTTCACTTCCCTACATATGCTGTTCGGACCGCACGGGGACGGGTTGCACGGTCTTGTTGTCGTCGGAACTGCGATTCAATGATTTCGGTCATCAAAATGTTTAATGTCAGCGTTTGATGTTTCAGGAATATGAATGTGATACCTCGTATGGGAGAACACAGGACCAAGGCGTTTCCGCTAGTTTGCGGGGGACAACTGCACATGGGTATGTGATTGATGACGTTGCACACTGCGTTCTGAGCGCAAGCTCCCGGGCAAGGATCAACGCACTTGTTCCTTATGCAAGCTTTGTCGGCTGAACAGTCCGAACTGAGCACGCATTCAGGGCGACAACCGATGTACGGGTCTCCGAAATATTCGGGCAAACACGTGCAAGCACCGTTGTTGCATTGAGCGTTTGGACCGCAAGGGGATTGTCTGCATGGGTCTGTCACAGGTTCCTCGACTGCTGTTTCGGTATCATAAACTTATTAACCAGGTCCTTTTTGATAGTACCGTCCTATCCTAATCACAGTAACTTACGCATTGGTTTGATCTGGCAAATACTGAAAGGATCTCCTGTGTATCCCTCCAGACAAGTACAAATTGGTACGTGATTGTGAACCGAGCACACGCTGTTCAAACCGCAGGATCCCGGGCAGGGATCCTGGCACTTTTCGCGAATGCAAGCCTGATTTCTGGGACAATCGGTGTTGGTAACGCATTCCGGACGGCAGTTAGGCGGAACACCGACGTAATTGACTAGGCAAGAACACGAGGGTGAGCCGTTGATGTTGCGACATTGTGAATTCGGCCCGCAGGGTGAATTGATGCAGGGATCAACCGGTGTTTCGACGACAGGAACGGCTACAACGGTACAATCACGTTTCTCAAATGTTTCGATAGCCGAGGTAACATGAACGTTTCGATGTTCATGATACTTTGGTATTATGCTTACGTGGACTGTAGAAACAGTAGGTGAACGGATCACCCGTGAACCCTGGTTTGCAACTACAGACAGGGCTGTGGTTCACCACTCTGCAGGTACTTTGTTGACCGCAGGAGTTAGGGCAAGGATCAATGCACTTATTATTCCTGCACGCGAGGTTCAAAGGACAATCGGAGTTAACGCTACATTCCGGTCTGCAACTGGGAGGTGTTCCGGTGTAATTTGGCATGCAGGAACACGTGGCTTGACCGTTTGATTCTCTACATTGACTGTAGGGTCCGCAGGGTGACGGTTCGCAAGGATTAACTACGTTAGGTTCTGGCACTGCAAGAAACGGTCATTACTTGTTAATCCGAATAACCATTTTTCGTTACGCGGGTCATTTTTGCTATCTTACGTGGGTCTCTCGGAGGATTACAGTAGACAAACGGATCACCCGTGTACCGTTCGAAGCAACTGCAAGTAGCAGCGTGATTCACCACGTAACACTGTGCATTTTGACCGCAAGTACCAGGACATGGGTCCTTGCACTTGGACCTGATGCAAGCTTGATTAGATGGACAGTCAGAGCTTAGGGTACATTCTGGTCTGCAGCCCTCGTAAGGATTGCCGATGTAGTCGTTCTGGCAAGAGCAAGAAGCTGCATTTTGTTGTACCCGACATAGTGCGTTTGCGCCACATGGAGATGGACTGCAAGGGTCTGGTCTAGTGACTTGAACGTCGACTAAAAACACGAAAGTACGCGTTAAAATCTGTTCACCGCTGAATCTGGTAACTGGTAACAATGGATGACGGGGATATTCTTACACTGCTGAGGTATACACTGCGTGAATGGATCCCCGGTGTAACCGTTCGTGCAAGCACACATCGGTGTGTGGCTGACAACGTTACAAATGGCGTTCACGCCGCAGGAGTTTACGCAAGGGTCTCTGCACTTTTGGTTGATGCAAGCTTGTTGATTGGGACACTCGCTGTTGCTGACGCATTCAGGCCGGCAGTTCGGGGGTGATCCTATGAACTCTTGAAGGCAGGAACAGGATGGCTGGTCGTTCACCACCTGGCAATCCGCGTTTGGACCACAGGGGGACGGTTGACATGGGTTCACCGGAGGTTGCGGTCTTTCGGCTTCGGGGTTCAGAAAGGTCAGATTAGTTTCATTCTCTTTTACCGTGATAAACTACGTAAATTTCAATGTTCGAACAGTTCAATTGAAATCATTATACGAAAATTACATTCGTTGTTCGAAATTTAAAATCGATGTTCGAAAATTAAACTCGATGTTCGAAATTTAAATTCGATGGTCGGAATTTAAATTCGATGTTCGAAATTTAAACTCGATGTTCGAAATTTAAATTCGATGTTCAAAATTTCAATGCATTTTCGAAAATGTTCGATTTAGAAAATCGATTCTTACGCATGGGGTAGCAACTGACGAAGGGGTCGCCAGTCATTCTGTCACGACATGTGCACACGGGGTTGTGATTAACCACGTTGCAGATCGCGTTCAGTCCGCAGCTTCCTGGACATGGGTTCTGACATTTCTGATTGGTACAGGCCTCGTTTAGTGGACAGTCCGAGCTAACCACGCATTCGGGTCGACATATAGGAGGTGCACCTATATAGCCGCTTATACAAGAACACACGGCTTGCATGTTGTTCTGTCTGCACTGACTATTCGGTCCACACGGCGATGGATTGCAAGGATCGTTTACTGTTGTCACTAAAAGTTATCCGAAAATATTCGTGACGATTCACACTGTACCCGATATTCAGACATACTTGGTTAAAAACACGCGAACGATTAAGAGGCGTACCTTGAGCTGGAGAACACAGAACGAAAGCGTTTCCTGCCATTCCCGCTGGACAACTGCACATGGGCACGTGGTTGAACACGTCGCACACGGCGTTCTGTCCGCAAACACCCGGACAAGGATCGACGCACTTGTTTCGGACGCAAGCTCGCGTTGTCGGACATTCGTTGCTCAGAACGCACTCCGGTCTACAACCCGCGTACGGGTCACCGAAGTACTCCGGCAAACAACTGCAAACACCGTTGTCGCAACGAGCGTTCGATCCGCAGGGCGAAGACGCGCAAGGATCGGTTTCGATCGGGCGAGCTGCAAAGTCTTGAAGTTAGCGCAAAATCGAAATTTCATACACCGAGGACTAGATATTCGCAAAACTCCATATCCCGAAGAGACGGGGAGCGTATCTTACTTGGTTCGATGAAACAATTTGTGAAGGGATCTCCCGTGTAACCAAGAGGACAAGCACATGTTGGCACGTGACCGATAACGCTGCACTGAGCTTGCAGTGCACACGAGCCGGGACAAGGGTCTCTACACTTTTGCCGAATGCAAGCCTGATTGGGTGGACAGTCCGGATTAATGGTACATTCCGGACGACAATTCGGAGGACTTCCGCTGTACGTGGGTAGACAGGAACAGGATGGTACTCCGCCAATGTCCCGACACTCCGAATAAGCGCCGCATGGCGACGGAATGCACGGGTCTTTGGGTGCGACGTCATTTTGTACGGGTGGTGTTACTAAAATCGTTGAACATAATTGGGATAGTAAAATCTTACTGCGGTTTCATGGAAATTTGCTATAGTAAAGCTATATTATTACAGCTAAATTAGCTATTATGAAGCTATGTTATCATAGCTAAATTAGCTATAGTGAAGCTCTACTATTATAGTTAAGCTAAATTAGCCGTAGTAGCCATGCTACTTACACGGAATGGGGAAGCAAACGGTGAAAGGATCACCGGTGTATCCCCTCGAGCAGCTACAAAGGGGTGCGTGATTGATCACCCTACAATCCGCGTTTTGTCCGCAAGAAGATGGACACGGGTTTACGCATTTCTGTCTCACGCAAGCCTTATCGGAAGCGCATTCTGAACTTGTGACGCATTCCGGTCTACAAGATGGAGGTGTGCCGATATAAGTCGGCAAACAGGAGCAAACAGCCACCTGATTGACAACTCTGCACTGACTGTTCGGTCCACATTGAGCATTTCCGCAAGGGTCTTTCACGCTGATTTCGGGTGCTGAGGAATATTTTCAATTACATAGGAATCCTTTCGACTTCGTAGATCTCGTCGTGGATGAGACTTACCGGCAGGTTGTATCGAGCAGTATCGATAAGGATCACCTGTGTAACCGGAATAACACGTGCAAGAGGCACGATGATTGATAACGCGACACTCGGCGTTGGTTCCACACGTTCCCGGACAAGGGTCCACGCACTTGGAGTTGATACAAGCTCGAGTGGGCGAGCAATCGGAATCTAGGACGCATTCCGGTCTGCATCCTTCGTAGGGATTTCCTAGATAACCCGGAAGACAGGTGCAGGAGCCTGCACCGTTCTGTTCTCTGCATTGCGCGTTGGGACCGCAGGGAGAAGGTAAACACGGATTCACAATCACCGCGGTGTCTTCGACTGGAAACCATAAACGGTGTTATCTCGCGATCAAACACTCGCGAATGATGTTACAAAAATCTTACTGGGTCTGAGGGAGCACAGAGTGAACGGGTCACCGGTGTATCCTGTCTCGCAGAAGCACGTCGGCGTGTGACTGACCGTTCGACACTGAGCGTTCGTACCGCAGGATCCTGGACAAGGATCTCTGCATTTCTGGTTTATGCAAGCCTGCTGACTTGGACACTCGCTGTTGCTGACACATTCGGGTCTGCAGTTCGGCGGGGAGCCAACGAAATCGGGCAAACAGGAGCAGGAGGGTGAATCTCCCGAGATCTGACACTGAGCGTTGGGTCCGCAGGGTGAAGGCTGACAAACGTTTATCGGTTCCGCTGGTGCTGGCGCTACAAATGTCCTTGTTTAAGTAATCGAACGTCCACGTTCGACGGTGTCTGAAGGACTAAGGAACTTACGAAGTGAAATGCATCTGACGAACGGGTCTCCCGTGAGTCCCTCGGGACAATGGCATATAGGGTTGCGGTTTGCGACCGTGCAACGGGCACCTAGACCGCAAGTGCCTGTACAGGGATCCCTACACTTTTGGTTGGTACATATTTGGTTCGGGGGACATTCGGAGCTAACTATACACTCTGGACGACAGTTCGGTGGGTTTCCTAGGTAGCCTGGTACACAGCTGCAAATTGCTTGGCCATTGTTTGCTCGACACTGGCTGTTTGGTCCGCAAGGTGATGGGGTGCACGGGGTTGATGGTAGTTCGGCTATGAAAACATTGTCGTATATAAAAATCTTTGATAAAAATCTTTGATAATTTGGTTCATTTTGATTAATTAATTTTATATAAAGTCAACGCAGTATGAAGCCAAAGGCAATATTCTCGAGGGCCGAAGGAAATAATTCGTCTTATCCCCTTGCTATAATGACGAGCTACACTCGTAACGCATCTGCAGCTTAAATATGGTAGATCTTGTGTATATTTTGAATATACTTAAATGTTTAATTCCAGTCTAACTGTAATTTGCACAGTTGAAGATCATTAAATACAGGACAGCACATTCGAACATTCTTCAATCACCTTAATGCTGTAGCAACTAATTGTTCGTTGTGCCTGAGTAAACTTACACTATGTATATCAACTTATCAGAGAAATAGCGCACTAGAGAATATCGCACTCGGCGTATCGCGTAACAGAGAATCGATTAGTATACCTATAGCAGGTCGACAGTACGCGAAAGCGTTTCCTTCGAAACCATCGGGACAGCTGCACATGGGTACATGATTGACCACGTTGCATATCGCGTTGCTTGCACAAGTGCCTACACACGGATCCTCGCACTTGTTCCTGACACACGCTCTGTCGCGTGGACAGTCATTGTTGAGTACGCATTCCGGTCGACAACCGAGAGTGGAATCTCCATAATAATCGGGCAGACACGAGCAGATTCCGTTGTCGCATTGAGCATTGGGACCACATGGGGACGGGTTACATAAGTCTACTTCGGCTGCTTCGGCTGATTAAAAAAGTCTCGCGTTAGATCGTTTCAGGTGACTGAGGGACCTTATTGTTGGGACACGATTACTCACGAGGTTGGATCTGTTGATTGCAACTACTGAAAGGATCTCCGGTGTAACCTTCGATGCAGGAACACATGGGTACGTGATTGAACACGGTACATTGAGCGTTGAAACCGCACGATCCTGGACAGGGGTCTCTGCACCTCTCCCGAATACATGCTTGGTTACTAGGACACTCGGAATTGATGGTACACTCTGGTCTGCAATTTGGTGGACTGCCGCGATAATTTGACATGCAGCTACAGGCTGGTGTTTGTCCTACGTTCTGACAAATCGCGTTGGGACCGCAGGGCGAGGGTGAACACGGGTCTCTCTGCACCGCCGGTGTCTCTACAGGGGCTAATTAAAGAATTTTACTCGTAATTGTCTCGATGATCGATTACAAATCGAATGTTCGTGAACGGTTCACGAGTTTATGATTTTATGTGGTTTGAATCCGTACCAGGAGTAGGGAAACAGGCGGTGAACGGGTCACCGGTGAATCCGCTGTTGCAGAAGCAAATAGGACTGTGATTAATGATCCTGCAGTTGGCGTTCACTCCGCAGGAATTTGGACACGGATCCACGCATTTTTGGTTCACACATGCTCGGGTCAAAGGACACTCGGCGCTGACCACGCATTCGGGTCTGCAATTCGGTGGACTGCCGATGTACGAGGAGAGACAAGAGCAGACTGCTTGGTTGTTGTTCACGCGACACTCGCTGTTTGGCCCGCAGGGTGAAGGGTTGCAAAGGTTCACTATCACATCCGCTTCTAGAAGGCGATTCGGGGATTATGCGAACGTTTAGAAGATTATCAAAGCACCAAGTGGCAGAAACACTAGTTACAAAGTATCAGATCGTTTACACCACTTGGGTCATCTTAACACATTGTTGACTGGTAATTTTACACAAAAACCATCGGCTATTACTTTGTAATCGAATATGAAGGTGGAACAATCTACATGAACTTCAATTAATTTCATTTATACATAATGAATTGTGGTGGAACTTTGGACATGTACTTTGTGTAATTTTTTAATATTTAGTATCGTAAAATGTATAGCAATCACCTACGTGTAATGGTACACAACAGGCTTTGCAAATATATCTCGTTTCTTTGTGCTGTCCTTTTGAAGAACATACTCCACACGTTCAAGTTTTCTTTTTATCACAATTGTAGTCTAGATACCAAGAAAAGTAGTTTCTTTATAATATAGTGGCCATGAATAAACAAAATGAACAAAGTGTTTGAATTATTCTATTTTGCACTGGGTTTCATAAGTTGAGATAAAAAATGCAAGTTTAAACACGAGTTAACAGATTCAACAGGGTCTAATTTTCTTTTTATCATAATTTTAGGCTAGACACCAACAAAAGTACTTTCTTCACAACAGAATGGACACGAATGAATAGAATGAACAAAGTTCCTAAAATATTCTATTATGCAGTATGTGTTTCATCAATTGAATTGAAAATGCGAGTGTAAACGCGAATTAAATCCTGATCGGTCAAAAACGTCTGGGCATGAAAACGCGAATTAACAACCTGTCAACGACGTGTCAAATAGCAAATGTCAGCCCTTACGGTTCACTGGACTTAGACTGCAGTATCTGAAGGGGTCGCCCGTGTATCCTTGAATACACGTGCACACCGGTAAATGGTTGACGGCGTTGCACATTGCGTTCTGTCCACAAGCACCCGGACAAGGATCCTGGCATTTCGATCTCACGCACGCTAAGTTCGCCGAACAGTCGGAATTCACCACGCACTCCGGTCTACAACCCTCGTAAGGGTTTCCGATGTAATCGGGGAGACAAGAACACGCTCCGGCGTTTCCTGACACTCTGCAAACCGCGTTGGCGCCGCACGGTGTTGGCGTGCAAGGTGTGGGTCTTTCGTCGGCAACTATATCACAAAATAATCGGGAATAAAGAAGGTTCGATGTTCAATGAACAGTCGGTTACCCAGGAATTGGAGCGTGTGGTGGTTGACGCAGGTGTTTCGAGTGAGACTACATTAATCGGTCGGTATAAAAATATGAACGAGTAACTCACACGTGTTTCCTGTGTTAGGATCTATTGGTTCGAGTAGCTGCACAGAGCAACTGGTCAATTGACCTAACTGTTTTTGATTCTGGATTGGATTGGAAAAAAAATGTTTCCACCGGTGGGACGAAATATTAAGATCAAAGAATGTTAAACAAACCACTTATTTCTTTAACTGAACAAATTTGATTGGACGAGACATTAAAATAAAAAAATGTTAAGCACGACACTTATTTCCTTAACTGAACAAAAAAAACTTAGGTTGGACGAAATATTCAAATCAAAAGATATTAAGCACAACACTTATGTCTTTACCTAAAAAAAAAATTTGGTTGGACGAAATATTAAAATAAAACAATGTTAAGCAAAACACTTATTTCTTTAACTGAATAAAAAAATTGTTATCGTATCTTTATGAAATTTGTTCATGAATAATTATAAAATATAGAAGTACCGTGAATTCGTTCAATGATTACTAGAAGTTAGATTCTAATATTGAAAAATTGTTGACGAGCTACATAAGTTCATTACACGATCTGTATGTTGGTTCAGTGTGGGATTAGACGTAGCGACCTTTTTACGTTTCAATTCAAACTCTCTACGCGCCAACTCCTGGGTGACCTAATGTAAATCGAACAAAATGGAGAGAACTTACTTTGGAGAGGGGTACATTGGGTGAAAGGATCCCCTGTGAAGCCCGAAGCGCAAGAACAAGTCGGGGTGTGACTGAACACGCTGCATTGAGCGTTAGCTCCGCACAAACCGGGACAAGGGTCTCTGCACTTTTGGTTGATGCAGGCTTCGCGAATCGGGCATTCGCTGTTACTGACACACTCGGGTCTACAGTTCGGTGGCGATCCCGTGAATTCCGGCAAGCACGAGCACGACGGTGCTTGATTCACGACTTGGCACTGGGCGTTCGCGCCGCACGGTGACGGGTAACAGGGATTGATGGGCTCCGGAGACATCTCGACTGCGGGGCAAATGAACACGCTCAGAATTTGCGAAATATTTCTGAACGAATGTTATATTACTCTGTTTCTAGTGTAGACCTGAAGCGTAATTTTATCATATTTGATCGTGTTGGTATAGAGAAAGTTTGTTGTAACTGCAAACTCAGACTCAATTTTAGAAAACACCCCTCTACCCACTCAGTAAGATTTTCCCACCACCCGACAAACCAAAGGTACAAGAAGTAATGCAATGGTCTATCTGTCCGTCTGTCGTATAAACACTCTGCCACTTTTTACTTCACTTTTTGGTCTACACTAGTATTATTGTTCTATTTATCATCTTCCAATGTCTATATCTTGTTGGGTCTCACCTATGATCGTGCAAGCAGCGAAAGGATCACCGGTCAAACTTTGAGGACACCTACAGATCGGGTTGTGATTGACCACCGAGCATTCTGCTCTCAAACCACAGGATCCTGGACAAGGATCTCTGCATTTCTGATTGATGCAAGCCTTCGATAACTCGCAATCTGAACTGACCACGCACTCTGGTCGACAGGTTGGTGGATTTCCCGTGAAACCTTCTATGCATTTGCAAACTGGTAGGCCATTCACTTCTTGGCAGTGACTGTTCGGTCCGCAGGGCGATGGCGAGCATGGATTCGTTACTACGTCTTCTAATATGACGATAGAAAGTTTAAATTAGGTATCTTGTATATTTTAAACTTATGGGGTGAACTTTTAAAATAACTGTTCAAGAAATAAAATGGGGAGAACCCTATACAGGGTGATCCATCTAACGGAGCCACCTAAATATGTATCTGTAGTGAAATTAAACTTTTGTCTTATGCGAAAAGATTGTTTGTAAACGAACATTATTTTTAAACGTACAACCTTGGCACAAAAATTTTGTAACCTCTTTTTCCTTCGGTGACATTCAAATTGAATGTAAAATTTGTATCATTGCTATCGAAGCAGGTAGTTAGGTGGTAGCATTTCAGTGAACCACCCTGTATAATTAAGTATAAAATGATTAAAGTGTGGGATATTATACGACATCGTACCCTGCACCGGAGAACAGGAAACGAAAGCATTTCCTGACATCCCAGCCGGACAACTGCACATGGGAACATGATTGATCGTTTGGCATTGCGCGTTTTGACCACACGTTCCTATGCACGGATCGACGCATTTGTTCCTTATGCACGCTCTGTCTCGTGGACAATCGTTGTTCATGACACACTCGGGACGACAACCACCGTATGGATCCCCTTGGAATTCCGGAAGACACGTGCAAACACCGTCGCGACATAGTGCATTCGCGCCACATGGCGAAGGGTTGCATGGGTCCGTCACTGGTTCTTCGGCTAAAAATCCGGAATTATGGTTTGCAATCAAACACGCAGTGCTATTTGGTATTTTACAATCTAATTTGGTGAATTCGGTATAGTATTGTTAGGTATCATACAGCATAATGAATTTAATAAACCCAAGTCCTAACGAACTTAATAAAGCTAATGAATTCAATAAACCTAATGAATTTAATAAACATAATGAATTTAATAAACCTAACAAATTTAATAAACCCAATGAATTCAATAAACCTAATGAATTTAATAAACATAATGAATTTAATAAACCTAACAAATTTAATAAACCCAATGAATTGAATAAACCAAATGAATTTAATAAAACTACTGAATTTAATAAACCTAATACAGTCTACTAGGGTATAACCTAACAACCGTAGGAAGAAAAGGGGCTCACATATGACTGGTCTCGGAATGCAGCTGCTGAAGGGGTCTCCTGTAAATCCTTCGGGACAAGAACAAATGGGCACGTGATCGAGAACGGTGCATCTAGCTCCGAACCCGCAAGATCCCGGGCAAGGATCCGAGCACTTTTCTCGAATACAGGCGAGTGCACTGGGGCACTCGGCGTTTATCGTGCACTCCGGTCTGCAATTAGGTGGAACACCGATGTACGAGGGTGAACAAGAGCACGAAGGATTTCCAGCAATGTTTCTGCACTGAGAATACGGTCCACAGGGCGATGGAGAACAAGGATCCTGTTGGGCAGGTCTAACTGCCTCCGGTGGAGGACCTGCAGAGTTCGACAATGAATATCGACCGTTATAGATAATTCTCCATAACACATCTGTATATGTCTGTATGTATGAAATATCTGTGTATATCTGTATATATGAAATATCTGTGTATATCTGTGAGTATGAAATATCTGTGTATATCTGTATGTATGAAATCTGTACACACGTGGAACAGGGAAGCAGATCGTGAACGCGTCTCCAGTGAATCCTTGCTGACAGGAACATATTGGGCTGTGATTGACGACGTTGCACAACGTGTTCCTTCCGCAAGGATCAGGACAAGGATTGACGCACTTTTGGTTAACGCAGGCCCGATTTGAAGGACATTCGGCGCTCGACACACACTCTGGTCTACAACCAGGTGGAGTACCAAGATACTCTGGTAAACAGGAGCAAACTGCTTGACCGTTGTTCTCTCGACAGACGCTGTTAGGTCCGCAGGGCGATGGTTGGCAAGGGTTTCTCAAGCTCGGTAAATTGACTGTCGAGTAAAAGGGTTTTAATGACCAGGTAAATTTTAGATTGGGATTTTTTAGACTGGGATGTATTGCACCAACCTATGTCTTCCTCTCTACAGAATCTGAAGGGGTCACCGGTGAATCTGGGCAAGCAATTGCAAGTCGCCACGTGGTTCACCACCTGGCACAACGCGTTCTGACCGCAGGTACCGGGACAGGGATCCACGCATTTGGATCGAACGCAAGTTTTACTGGGAATACAGTCGGAGTTGATAACGCACTCTGGTCGACAGCCCTCGTAAGGATTGCCCAGATATCCTGGTAAACAGGAGCATGATCCTACACCGTTTCGTTCCTTGCACAGAGCGTTCGCTCCGCAAGGAGATGGGACGCAAGGCTCCGGAACGTACATTGGTATGACTGTGAAAGTAAATTTAAATATATGAAACTTTCAACAATTTAATGTATGAAACTCAGGAATTTAATGCATGAAACGAGAATTCAGGAATTTAGTTTATGAAACGTTCAGGGATTTGATGTATGGAATTTTTTGAGGAATCTGATTATATGAAATATTCAGGAATTTAGTGTATGAAACTTTCAGGAATTTAATGTATTAAATTTTTGCGGAATTTGATATATGAAAATTTCCAAAATTGACTGTATGAAATTTTCAGGAATATAATGAACGAAATTTTCAGGATGATCGACTAGAATATAAGCCGTAAACTGGTGCTTACGTTGTTGCACGATACACTGGGTGAACGGGTCTCCGGTGTACCCGGGAGAGCAAGTGCACATGGGTGTATGTGACACGGTGTTGCACACGGCATTTGTGCCGCAGGATCCAGGACAAGGATCCCTACACTTCTGATTGATGCAGGCCAAGTGACTGGGACATTCGCTGTTGCTTACGCATTCCGGTCTACAATTTGGTGGAGAACCTGTGAATTCTGGTAGACAGGAACATGACGGGGAGTCGTTGACAACCTGGCACTGAGCGTTTGGACCACATGGTGATGGTTCGCACGGGTTTTGCTGCGGTGGTGCCTCTAACGCTGAAATAGGACGCGGTTCAGACGTGGTCCCCGCGACATACACTTCGAAGTGATAATTATGCTCGAGTTTCTATATTCTTACGTTTTTCGGTACATCTCACGAACGGGTCGCCGGTCATGCTGGGTGGACAATTACAAATCGGGTTGTGGTTAACCACTTGGCAGGTTGCGCGGATTCCGCAAGAGCCCACGCAAGGGTTGCTGCATTTCTGATTAATGCAAGCTTCCGTTGGTCCACAATCCGTGCTCACCACGCACTCTGGTCTGCAGGTTGGCGGAATACCGATAAAACCGAGGATACAAGTGCACACGGCTTGCCCGTTCGCTTCTCTGCACTGACTGTTGGGTCCGCAGGGTGTTGGGTTGCAGGGATTCGTCACTACGGGGTCTGATCGGGACATTCAAATCATTTAATCGCTCTGTATATAATTGGGAAGTTCCTTATCAAAACTTCGGCAAGTTTCTTATAAAAAATTGTACCTCTGAATGGAGTACAGGACACGAACGCATTGCCCGTCATTCCGTTAGGACAACTGCACATTGGGACGTGGTTGTATACGTTGCAGATCGCGCTTTGACCACAGGTGCCGATGCAAGGATCAACGCATTTATTGCGCAGACAAGCTCTGTCCAAAGGACAGTCCGTGTTCAAAACGCATTCCGGACGACAACCCACGTAAGGATCACCTTGATATTCGGACAAACACGTGCATGCGCCATTGTCGCACTGTGCGTTTGGACCGCAAGGCGATGGGTTACACGGGTCTTCGGGTACTATAGCGACAGCTACAATGGTAAAGCCGATTGTTAATTATTATGTGACGGATATTCATGGTTTTAGTATATCTCAAAGTCTGCCGAGTGAATATAAATCATTCAGTGTGAATCATCCACATATAAATCATTCAATGTGGGTTATCCACATAAATCATTCAACGTGGTCGTCCATATATAAATCATTCAATGTGGATTATCCACATATAAATCATTTAACGTGGTTCATCCACATAGAGATCATTCAATGAAGATCATCCATATATAAATCATACAATGTGGATTATGGACATATGAATCATTCAACGTGGGTTAACCACATAGACATCATTCAATGTGAATCATCCAGATGAAAATCATTTAACACATGGAGCATCTACATGTCAATAATTCAACGTGGGCAGATTGCACGATTTATTTGCACTTTGTAGACCTCGATATATCATGGATACATAAACGTCCATGGTGTAGTTGTCGGGATCGTCAAAGAAGCGTTTTAACGCAATGTTACGAAGAATCTTACGTGGAGCAGGAGAACAACCGGTGAAAGGATCGCCAGTGAATCCCTCGGGACAAGTACAAATCGGTAGATGATTGAAAACCGTGCACTGAGCTGCCACACCGCAGGACCCGGGACAGGGATCTGTACATCTTTGTCTGATGCACGATCTGTCGCTGGGACAGTCCGAATTCACTGTACACTCCGGTCTACAGTTCGGTGGGCTGCCAAAGTAATTAGCTAAACAGGAACAAGATGGCGCACCACCGATATCCCGACATTCCGAGTACGGACCGCAAGGGGATGGTACGCAAGGGTTTTGAGGTAGATCAGGTAACGTTGATTGAGCTGTAGAAAATGATTAATAGAGGTTGATCGAGAGTTTTGTAGTAGATCTTGATTTTATAGCAATAATTTTATGATGTGGTGATTTTCTAGACTTACGTGGAAGAGGGAAACACCTGGTGAAGGAGTTACCGGTATTTCCGTCTTTGCAGGTACAAATTGGACTGTGATTGACGACTAGACAATTGGTATTCTGGCCACACGGTCGTGGACACGGATTCACGCACTTCTGATTCACGCAGGCACGATTCGAGGGACAGTCCGAACTCACGACGCACTCGGGACGACACGAGGGAGGACTTCCGGTGTATTCGGGGAGGCAAGAGCACACAGCGTTTCCGGAAACCACGCGACATTGGCTGTTTGGACCGCAGGGCGATGGAACGCACGGGTCTGCTTGATCTTCCGCTTTTTCTGGGTTGTTAAACGGAGAAAATATTGTTAAAATTCTATTCTTGGCTAAACTGTTCGAAGTCGTCCTTTAACCTCCGAACGGTGAACATTTTTAACGTGACTATTTATACATGCAGTACGTATTGTCTATTTATGCAATTGTCTATTTACACATACAATATGTATACACAATTAACTACTTATACATACAGTATGTGTACACAATTATGACAAAATATTAATTGTAATAATTGTGTACACGTACTATATGTATAAATAGCTAATTGTAAATACATACATGAAACATTATTATGTTTCAAACTTTATACTGGCTCTTCGATAAATTAGGGTTTTTTGTTCGGAAATGTGACCTAATTTTAAATCACGTTCCAACGACCGTTCGATGGTCAATTTTTCGATATCAAATATACTTTACCAGGTTGTATCGAAAGTTGACAATATCTGAACGGATCGCCCGTGAAACCAGGGATACAACTGCACGAAGGCGAATGATTGATAACCTGGCATACAGCATTTTGCCCGCAGGTTCCCGGACAAGGATTCTGACACTTGTTCCTTATACAAGCGAGGTTCGATGGACAATCTGAGCTGACTGTACACTCTGGCCGGCATCCTTCGTAAGGATTGCCGATGTATTCCGGGAGACAACTACAGGATCCAACTCCATTTTGTTCTTTGCAAACCGCGTTCGAACCGCAGGGTGAAGGTGTGCAGGGAGATGTCGGGATAGCTAGATGATACAAGAAAATTTAGGATAAAGAAACCTTACTTCATAAGCTCGATTCGATAAACTTAACATGTTGAACGCCACGGTGAACAGTTCTAACTTTTGATACTCGAACAACTAAACATCGATTATTTTTCTTTTCGGACATTAGTATCTATTTTTCTTTTCGAGCATAATAATATCTATTTGTTTTTTTGGTCATTAATGTATATTCTCGTTTACGGGCATCAATGCCCATTTTTCTCTTCGATCATCGACCGTCACCGTGGCGGTCAAAGCGTTAAGAGAAAATCCAAGTGTCTTACATTCTTGGAATAGAATACATTGCGTGAACGGATCACCCGTGTACCCGCTGGAGCAAACACACATGGGCGTATGACTGACCACGCGACACTCCGCGTTGGCTCCACATGATCCTGGACAAGGATCCCTACACTTCTGATTAATGCAAGCGTGGTGTGCCAAACACTCGCTGTTGCTGACACACTCCGGCCGACAATTAGGCGGAGAATTGATAAATCCAGGCATGCAGGTGCACGATGGGGAATCGTTCACCACCTGACACAGGGCGTTGGGACCGCAGGGTGACGGCTTGCACACGTTTATGATTTCCGGTTTTGTTTCCACTAAAAATGGTACAAGGGATGAGTAACGTCTCGTCGACACAGTGGAAACATTAGATAGAAGTGTCCTTACTGATAGGGTCGCATCTGACAAACGGATCCCCGGACAATCCCGCGGGACAACTGCACAGGGGATTGTGATTGATCACCTGACACTGTGCACGAATGCCACAGCTTCCTATGCAAGGATTCACGCACTTCAAGTTGCTACATGCTTCGTTCCTGGGACAGTCCGAACTCACTGTACACTCTGGTCTGCAAGATGGCGGACTTCCAACGTAACCAGGCACGCAAGAACAGACTGCCTGTCCGTTGATATTACGGCACTGACTGTTTGGACCGCATGGGGAAGGATGGCACGGTGTTTCAGGGCTCGATTCTATGAAAACGTCAATCGACAATCTATTAATCAAGTCTAACAATTGATACCTTTGTCAGGTCTACAAATTCCTATCGAATTTTCTCTTAAATTTTCTATTGAATTTTCTATTGATTTTCTGTTAAATTTTCTATTGCATTTTCTGCTAAATTTTCTATTGAATTTTCTATTGATTTTCTGTTAAATTTTCTATTGAATTTTCTGCTAAATTTTCTATTGAATTTTCTATTGAATTCTCTATCGAATTCTCTATGAAATCTGTATCGATCTTCATTAAACGGGTACCTTGAACAGCGGAACACAACACGAAAGCGTTGCCACTTGTACCAGACGGGCAACTGCACATCGGAATATGGTTGAAAACATTGCAAACAGCGTTCTGTCCGCAAGTGTTGGCACAAGGGTCGGCGCACTTGTTGCGTACGCAAGCCTGATTCGTGGGACAATCGGTGTTGAGTATACACTCCGGTCTACATCCCGCGTAAGGATCGCCTCTGTACTCGTCCAAGCAAGAACATACTCCATCGTCGCATCGTGCGTTCGCTCCGCAGGGAGATGGATTGCAGGGATCGTCGGGAAGTACCGGTTCTAAAAATTTCGAGACAATTATGAGCATCGGTGGGACGATACGTCGAATTAGGTTCAGAGACACGGTGTCTTACGTGGCGGAGGTTTCGGACTGCAACTGGTGAACGGATCTCCGGTATAGCCTTCGATGCAGCTACAAATCGGCACGTGATTTATCACGCTGCACTGAGCGAACGTGCCACACGAGCCAGGACACGGGTCCCTGCACTTCTCTCGCATGCAAGCTAGGTTGGGTGAGCAGTCAGAGTTGACAACACACTCTGGCCGACAGTTCGGCGGGCTACCGACGTAATTTGGCAAACAGGAACAGGAAGACAGACCGTTGATGTCGCGACACTCCGCGTTCGCGCCGCATGGCGACGGGACGCAAGGATTGAACGGCACCACAGCCGGAGGGATTTCTATAAATTTGGACAATCATCGGAATAACGTAATCTCCGTTAACAGAAATCGAGTCAAGTCGGTTGACAAACTCGAGGAACTGTTCTCTCACCTGGCACCGGGAAGCAACGCGAGAACGGGTCACCGGTGTATCTTTCTCTGCACGCGCAGATAGGACTATGATGAATAACGTTACACTCCGCGTTCAGACCGCAAGGTCCAGGACAAGGATTCTGGCATTTCTGATCGATACACGCGAGGTTGGACGCGCATTCCGAGCTGACCACGCATTCCGGTCGACATCCAGGTGGAGTACCAATGAACTGCGGTAAACACGAGCATACCGCTTGTTCATTGACCACTTGACAGCGACTGTTTGGTCCGCAGGGTGACGGGGAGCATGGGTCTCTTCTGTCTTCGACTGCGACGAAAGGCAAAGTTAGGGAAATTCCGGTCTAACAAGAAATCGCCATGTAAAATGATAGTGTTTCGTTTACCAGGCTGCCTGAACGGTTGGCAAAATTGGTAAGGCTGTCCGGTGTATCCAGGGAAACAGGTACAGGTTGGCAAGTGGTTGACAACTTGGCACTCGGCGTTCGTTCCACAAGCACCAGGACACGGGTCCTGACACTTCGAACGAATGCAAGCACGAGTGGACGCGCAATCGGAGTTCAAGACACACTCCGGACGACAACCTTCGTAGGGATTTCCAACGTAATCGGGTAAACAGGTGCAAGAACCCACTCCAGCTTGCTCTTTGCAAATGGAGTTCGAACCGCAGGGAGATGGTGTACAGGGAGTCGAAAGAACTGGCTGGATCTCGTCTAAAAGACAAGGTTAAATGGTTATAGTGCTTGACATATTCAAAATGTTCGTATGATGGATGAATTTGCATGACGAAAAATGTGGTCCTGTAACCACGTTAGAATATAACAAACTGTAACTGCATAACGCGTAACATGTTCAACATGTTCTCACGATAAATTTGTATGACGAAAAATGTCCTCGTGCTTATTGAAACATAACATCATATCCAGTTAACAGGTTAAGGAACATAGTGATCATCGAATCGGGATCTTACTCTGTCTCTGGAAGCACTGGGTGAAGGGATCACCGTCGTAGCCGGCGAAACACACGCACATGGCCGTGTGGCTCACCACACGACACTCGGCGTTGGCTCCGCAGGATCCAGGACAAGGATCTCTGCATTTGTTGTTGATGCAGGCCAAATGCGTGGGACATTCGCTGTTGCTGATGCACTCCGGTCTACAGTTTGGAGGTGCCCCGATGAATTCGGGCGAACATGAACACGAGGGCGAATCGTTTATCACCTGGCAGACTGCGTTTGGTCCACAAGGTGATGGTT
Source organism: Coelioxys conoideus (assembly GCA_947623535.1). Taxonomy (NCBI): domain Eukaryota; kingdom Metazoa; phylum Arthropoda; class Insecta; order Hymenoptera; family Megachilidae; genus Coelioxys; species Coelioxys conoideus. Next base: position 4,679,613 of record OX392454.1, read on the forward strand.
GGCAAGGGTTGATAGGAACTAACGGTTCTTCCGCTGAAATCGGGATATTTCGTTACACGCAATACTCGACGAAATAATATTCGATCTCTTCTATCGATGTGCAGGGTGTCCGCATTTAGTTATAGCACCATTCTTTAGACATTTCTGGTAGTACACTTTACTCAAAACTTTATGAGTACCTACTGTGCTACAGGTTCATGCTACAGGTTATTGTTTATATTTTTAATAAGGTTGAATGTTCAATTTCAGTCTAATTGTAATATGCACAGACCAGGATCGTCAAATGCAAAACAGTCTGGTCATTCGAATTTTCTTTGATCACCTTAATCTTGTAGCAGAGAATAGTTCGTTGTCTGACGAGTTTGCAGAATAAATTCTAGTTGTTCAATCTGAGAAAATGGATTTTACGTATATAAATAAAGCTCTGTGCCATAGAAGATGGATCGCAGTTCAAACATCCGTTGTAATTCGATTTATTTTTGTCAGAAATAATTTTTCATTAAAATTACGTTCGCACGAAATTTTCAAATCTGAAGTCATTTCATAGTGTGATGCACTATTGAACTCATCGTCGGCAATAATCCTGACATCCCCTAAACATGGTGCCATTAAGAAAATCAAGATAATCTACACTTTTTTTTTAAGACCGACAAGGTAACCATTTTACTTAAAAAAATCAAAGCAACCTTTTCCTTCTTTAAAAACATTTTTTCACATTTGGGAATGCGCGACCGCGTAACACGGTAAACACTCATAAATCTTTGTCTAAAACATTTTTTAATCGAACTACCGAAAATGCCCAAAAAATGGTGACACGTCATAACGGGTACACCCTGAAGAATATCGATGAATGATACAATGAGCTCACGTTTTAGCTCGCATCTGACGAAAGGATCGCCAGTGAAGCCCGCCTGGCAGCTGCACACGGGGTTGTGATTTATAACTTGACACTGGGCCCTGACTCCGCAGGATCCGGCGCAAGGATTCATGCATCTCTGATTGCTGCAAGCTTGGTTCTTTTGACAGTCGGAACTGACGGTACACTCGGGTCTGCAGGAAGGTGGTGTTCCAATGAAATTGGCCACGCAAGAGCAAACTGCCTGCTCGTTAACAACGCGACAAACGCTGTTGGGTCCGCAAGGGGACGGATTGCAGGGGTCCTCGGGTCCTAAAACGGGCAGCATTTAACGTGGATATCTTGCGGTGATCGAATGCTGAGCCAAACGGATACGTACCTCTGCTCGGGCGACAAGAAACGAAAGCGTTCCCTGTCATTCCAGGCAGACAACTACACATGGGGATATGATTGTAGACATTGCACTGCGCGTTCTGACCGCAGGTTCCGGGACACGGGTCCACGCACTTGTTGCGTATACAGGCTTGTGACAGGGTGCAGTCGTTGTTCAGAACGCACTCTGGTCGACAACCGGTGTAAGGGTCACCCTGATACTCTGGCAAACAGGAACATGTGCCATCCGTGCACACTGCGTTGGGGCCACAAGGTGAGGGATTGCAAGGGTCCGCGGGTACTACAGGTTCTTCTATCGCTAAATAATCGGAAATCTCGATTATCCTACCCTCGATTAACTCGACAGAAATAAACGGGTAAACGAATTCTTACGTCTGAGGTAACAGTTCGTGAAGGGATCACCGGTGAAACCTTCTGGGCAAGTGCAAGAAGGCGTGTGATTGATGACGTTACAGGTAGCCGATAATCCGCAGGATCCTGGACAAGGATCTCTGCATCTTTCGTTCATACACGCTTGGTTGCTTGGACAATCGGAATTTATGGTACATTCAGGTCTGCAGTTGGGTGGACTGCCGATGTAGGTCGACAGACAAGAACAGGAAGGTGCTCCGCCGATATCGCGACACTCTGCGTATGGTCCACACGGCGATGGCACGCATGGGTTCTGCGAGACTGGGCCGGGTGCGGGTTCTGAAAGGATTAGTGCTTGAAGAAACTGCGTCGTTTCCTCGAATCGATGTTCGAATCACGGTACAGAAGATTTCTCGTATCTTACTCGGTACAGGGAAGCATCTACTGAAAGGATCTCCCGTGTATCCCTGTTTGCAGCTGCAAATCGGGCTGTGGTTCATGACCATGCAGTTGGTGTTCGATCCACATGGTTGCGGACAGGGGTTCACGCACTTGTTGTTAACGCAAGCTCTGTTGGTTGGACACTCGGAGCTCACGACACATTCCGGTCGACATCCCGGGGGACTTCCGATGTATTCCGGTAAACAGGTGCAAACTGGTTGATTGTTGACCACTCGGCATTGACTGTTCGGTCCGCACGGGGACGGATTGCAGGGCTCTCTCGGAATCGGTTCTGATTTTGGGGGAAACAGAGGTCATCGTGTTGGAATTTTTACCGGTCGAATTGTCGACGAAACGAAATGCAATAATTGAGATGAAATTACCGGCTTCCATGACGGGGTTACAGTATCTGAATGGATCTCCCGTGTAACCAGACATGCAAGTGCAGGCTGGCGAGTGATTGATCACTTGACACACCGCGTTCTGTCCACAAGTACCTGGACAAGGATCCTGGCACTTGGAACGAACGCAGGCCATACTGGACACGCAGTCAGAGTTCACCGTACATTCCGGACGACATCCCTCGTAGGGATTTCCGATATAGTCTTGCAGGCAGGTGCAAGAACCTGCTCCGTTTTGTTCTTTGCACGCGGCGTTCGCTCCACATGGTGATGGTGTGCAGGGTGATACGCTGTCCGCGATCGTTGCTACAATGATACGTTAAATGCAGAACTGCCGTTGTCTCTAACATATGTCTATCGTCATCTATTTATATCATCGCCTCTACAGTCTTTGACCAACGAATTAGGATCACGTACGAAAATTTCACTTTCAAGGCAATAACATTATTTCCAACGCAGAAATTTATCTTGGGTCACTCAAATTATTACCAAATTCGTTGATAACAATGTATACACTCCAACTGACTTGTTACTGTCCTATAATAATCAAATTGTTTGAAGGATGAACGATTACGGGCGGTGTGGGTGTTTACTTTGGGCTCAATTATCGATGACGTATGAGGTTACATTTGGAGAAGCCTACTCACAAGACTAATTTAGAACTCTCCAAACATTATCCGAGTGGCAAAGAATAATTCCAGATGATAAAATAATGAAAATATGAAGCGCACGATCAAACAATGTATACGAAGGCAGGAAAGATGCAAGCTCTCATCAAAACAAAGGGTGGAATTACAAAATATTAACGTCTGACAATAATCCTATGTATCAGTAATAGCGTATCACGTTAATAGCTAATGAATTATATAATTACAATTTGAACAGGCCTTTTTCAGAAGCCGCGAAAAATACCGAAAATTTATAGTAGTCCTAATTCGGTGTCCAGGTACCGTATATCGTTAACGTAACTCTATCAAGTGCATATCTTACGTTGTTGCATAACGCATTGCGTGAACGGGTCTCCGGTGTATCCGCTCAGACACACGCACATTGGCGTGTGACTAACAACGCGACACTCCGTGTTAGATCCGCAAGCACCGGGACACGGGTCCCTGCACTTTTGATTCATGCAAGCTAGATGGGCAGGACATTCGCTGTTGCTGATGCACTCCGGTCTGCAGTTAGGCGGAGTTCCGATAAATTCGGACATACAGGAGCAAGATGGCGAGTCATTCACCACGCGGCACTGGGAGTTGGGTCCACAGGGAGACGGCTGACAAGGGTTCACCGGCACGACCGGGGTATCCACTATTGGATCAAATTAAAAATTGAAAAATCACGGTCGTTGAACTTGCGATTTTATGTCAACTCGATGGATCCTTACTTATCGGGTCGCATCTGGTGAATGGGTCTCCGGAGTACCTCGGGAGGCAAGTGCAAATGGGATTATGGTTGGCAACTTGGCACTGAGTCCTCAGACCGCAGGTACCTAGGCAAGGATCTATGCATCTCTGATTGCTGCAGGCTAGATTGCGAGGACAGTCGGAACTGACCACGCATTCTGGTCTACAAGATGGCGGAGTGCCTAAGTAGCCTTGAACGCATGAACACACTGCTTGGTCGTTCACCACGCGACACTGACTGTTTGGACCGCAAGGTGAGGGTCTACAAGGATCCGTCGGACGTGCTGGTTCTATGAAAAAATTATGTTGTTTAGAATGAAAGTAACCTACGAACACAAGAATACGAAGCACCGATCAGCACCTTGTAGAACGGAACAGATCACGAACGCGTTTCCAGACATTCCGGGTGGACAGCTACACATGGGCACGTGATTATAAACGTTGCACACTGCGTTTTGTCCGCACGTTCCGGTGCAGGGATCTGCGCATTTGTTACGGATACAAGCTCTGTTCGTGGGACAGTCGTTGTTCAGGACGCATTCGGGTCGACATAGCTCGTAAGGGTTTCCTTGGTACTCGGGGAGGCAAGTGCAGACACCGTCATTGCATTCCGCGTTCGGGCCACAGGGTGAAGGATTGCAAGGGTCTGATGGGGTATCTGCCGCTGAAAAATTATTACAATTTGTACCCTAATTGCCTAAAATGAAAAGTCAACAGCGTATATCAGTTTACTCTTCTTATTCTTATTGTATGCACTTTTCATTTTTAATGATGAGCGAGTATACGCTTTTTACTTTCACTCATGACTGAGTACAAACTTTTTACTTTCACTCATAACTGAGTATGCAAATTTTACTTTAACTCATAACTAAGTATAAATTTTTTACTTCTGTTCATAACTGTGTTTAAACTTTTGATTTTCACTCATAACTGAGTATAATCTTTTTACTTTTACTCTTAACTCAGTATAAGCTGTTTAATTTTACTCATAACCGAGTATACGCATTTGACGTGTAAACTGTAAATGAAAAATCTTACGTTGAGGCGGCAGTGGCTGACAACTAGTGAATGGATCTCCCGTGAAACCTTCGGGACAAGTGCACGCGGGGGTGTGATGAATCACGTTGCAAATAGCGCCGAAGCCACACGAGCCGGGACACGGGTCCCTGCACTTTTCGTTCATGCAAGCTCGATTGCTGGGGCAATCGGGATTTATGGTACATTCTGGTCTACAATTTGGTGGGCTGCCCATGTAATTCGGTAAACAGGAACAAGATGGAGAACCTCCGATATCGCGGCACTCCGCGTACGGTCCGCAAGGTGATGGTACACATGGGTTTTCAACGGGTCTTGGCAATGGTTCTGAAAATAATTTTCGGTGACAATCTGCCCATTCGGAAGCGACCTTACCCAACGTTAGATAACTAATTCGGCTACTATTAACACATTGCTGACAGAAAGTAGCTCGTGTCACCTGCTAATATTTCGTAATTGAATGTGAAGGTAAACCAATCCAAATGATGTGATATAGTACTTTCTTTGTAATAGAATAAACTCAAATAAGCAAAACGAACAAACTTCTTAAAATATTCTATTATCCACTGGGTTTCATGAATTGGAACAGAAAATGCAACTGCAAACATGAATTAACTGGTGCCCGGTTAACAATGTATTAAGATGACCCAAGTGGTATAAACGAACTCATACTTCATAATTAGTGTTTCTACCACTCGGTGTCTGTTTCGATAGTCTCCTAAACAGCCGCACACTCTGGTCAACAGACGGTCAGTAACGTTCGTGCATGAAAACACGAGTTAACTCGTGACCGGTCAGCAATGCGTTAATTTGGCTATTAGTTAGACAACTAATTAACTCGGAAGATCGGGAAGGGAACAATTCCACCTTAACGGGTTCAAGTTATTCTGATCTACCAAAATTAATGGGTGGACGAAGCAATCGTTAAAACAAAACTCGTCTCTCGAACAATCGAGCCATCGACGGAGTTCCTCTTACTTGGTGTCGGGAAACATCTGCTGAATGGGTCACCGGTGAAGTCCAGCTTGCAAGCACAGATAGGACTGTGGTTGACGACCCTGCAGTCCGCGTTGATGCCGCAACGACCGGCACATGGCTCGGTACACTTCTGATTAACGCAAGCTCTGTTCGAGGGACATTCTGAACTGACTACGCACTCCGGTCGGCATCCTGGGGGACTGCCTACGTATTCGGGAAGGCAAGAACAGACAGCCTGGCCATTGGTAACTCGGCACAGACTGTTAGGTCCACACGGCGAGGGACTACACGGGTTTCCTTCGAGGACGGCTGCAAGTGGCGAATAATTGCGTTCGGAAATAATTCATTCACACTCTCGAATCGAGCTCCGAACGCGTTAGTCCTTGGAATTAGTGTGTTAATGGTGGACACTATCGGCCCGCAGGCTATCACTATGATGAGATCGTTGATGCGATTGTGAAGAAGCGTCTCTAACGTTATATCTTCTCTAAGGAGGCGTTTATGACGGGACGATTACAATAATGAATAATAAATGTGCTATCGATGCGGTTGTGAAGAAGCATCTCTAACGTTATATCTTCTCTAAGGAGGCGTTCATGACGCGATGATGACAATAATAAATAATAAATGTGCAGTCGATGCGGTTGTGAAGAAGCGTCTCTAACGTTATATCTTCTCTAAGGAGGCGTTTATGACGCGACGATTACAATAATGAATAATAAATGTGCTATCGATGCGGTTGTGAAGAAGCGTCTCTAAGGTTATATCTTCTTTAACGGGGAGTTCATGACACGATGATGACAATAATAAATAATAAATGTGCTATCAGTGCGGTTGTGAAGAAGCGTCTCTAACGTTATACCTTCTCTAAGAAGGCGTTGATGACGCAGCGATTACGATAATAAATAATAAATGTGCGATCGGTGCGATTGTGAAGAAGCGTCTCTAACGTTATATCTTCTCTAAGGAGGCGTTCATGACGTGGCGATGACAATGATTAATGATCTCTGGCATGATATCAACTTACGGGCCATCGGTTGAACGTGACAGTTCACGAAAGGATCGCCCGTGAATCCGGGCAGGCAAGTGCAGCTTGGCAGGTGATTTATCACCGCGCAATCGGCGTTCTGGGCACACGTGCCGGGACAAGGATCCTGGCACTTGGATCTTATGCAGGCCAAGTTCGAGGGACAGTCGGAATTGACGGTGCATTCGGGTCGGCATCCCTCGTACGGGTTTCCTATGTAATCCGGGGCACAGGTACAGGATCCTGCGCCGTTCTGTTCTTTGCATATCGCGTTAGGGCCGCATGGCGACGGCGTGCAGGGGGACTGCGGCGTGGGTTCGATCTCGGCTAGAAAAACGGGGTGATCGGGGTCAGAGTTAATAACCATCAATTCACCAAGCAATTCAAACCCAAAAAATGTTAATACGTCGACGATTAATCCGCTCCAATCTAACTATATTAATCGATCCTCGGGGAGGATGGTACACCAAGATTATTGGAGTATCGTGTTCATGTGACGTGTCGTGGTTTTGTTGTATACTGAATGTTTCGCTTACTTCGTTTCGGGATGCACTGTGTGAACGGATCGCCAGTGTAGCCACCTAGACAGACACACATCGGTGTATGACTGACCACACGGCACTCCGCGTTGGAACCACACGAGCCTGGACATGGGTCTCGACACTTTCGATTGATGCAGGCCAAATGACTCGAACACTCGCTGTTGCTCACGCATTCCGGTCTACAGTTTGGCGGGGAACCGATAAAGTCGGGCAAACAGGCGCAGGATGGTTTATCGTTGATCGTTTGGAACACGGAATTGGGACCGCACTGGCAGGATGCGCACGTGTCTTCTTGTGGGGCGCTCACGGCTACGGAGACAAAGTTACATCAGCGTTTTGACGCATGTCAAAAAACGTTTCCTTTCTCGAAATCGATCTTACTGATGAATTCGCATCTGGCGAACGGGTCGCCCGTGAAGCCGGAAGGACAGCTGCACACGGGATTGTGATTGACGACCAGGCACAGAGCTTTCAAGCCGCAAGTGCCGGAACAGGGATCGATACATTTCTGGTTATTGCAAGCCTGATTCCTGGGACAGTCTGAACTGACCACGCACTCTGGTCGACAGGTGGGAGGATTACCGAGATATCCAGGTACGCAGGAACATACAGCTTGGTCGTTTATGGCTCGACAGCGACTGTTGGGTCCGCAGGGGGACGGGTTACAGGGGTTCGTCTGAACGGGTTCTAAACGGGGTACAATTCGTTAATGCGATTACTGTCGCGGGTGAACGACTCGTGACGTGATCGGTTTCCGTACCTTCCATTCTGTCGCAGGATATGAAAGCGTTGCCAACCATACCGGCTGGACAACTGCACATGGGCACGTGGTTCAGGACATTGCAAACGGCATCCCTGCCGCAAATGCCTGTGCACGGATCCACGCACTTGTTGCGTACGCAGGCTCTGTTCAGAGGACAGTCGTTGTTGAGGACACACTCCGGTCGACAACCGGTGTAAGGATCGCCCTGATAGTCCGACAAACAGGTGCAGGCTCCCGCGTTGCACTGCGCGTTCGGTCCACACGGTGACGGATTGCATGGGTCAGATTCGGGAGGCGGTACTGCAAGAACGGGTGTAAATTGGAATCGGATAAACCAAATTCGAGGCGAATCCTGATTGAAATCTTACGTTGTGGCGGTGTTGGGTAACAATTGCTGAACGGATCTCCGGTGTAACCTTGAATGCAAGTGCAAATCGGCACGTGATTCATCACGCTGCACTGTGCCGACACTCCGCAGGATCCAGGACAAGGATCCATGCACCTCTGTCTGATGCAAGCTCTGTTGCTGGGACAATCCGAGTTTATAACGCATTCTGGTCTACAATTGGGTGGACTTCCCATGTAGGTAGGCAAACATTGGCAAGATGGACCGCCGTTAACCACGCGACATTCGGAATTTGGACCACACGGGGAAGGCAAACACGGTTGCGTCGCTTCGACGGCTGCGGGAGGCAGAGATTCTGAAAAGGCGAGTCACTTGAAGAGGGTGTCCTTGGAATTTCGTCCAATTCACGAATAGGAACACTTACGTGGCATAGGGAAACATCTGGTGAAAGGATCTCCGGTGTACGACTCTCTACAAGCGCAAATTGGACTGTGGTTCCTGATCACGCAGGTAGCGAACGTGCCACACGAGGCAGGACAAGGGTTCGCGCATTTCTGATTCACGCATGCACGATCCAGAGGGCAGTCCGAGTTCTGGACGCACTCGGGACGACACATGGGCGGGGAACCTGTATACTCCGGCAAACAGGAGCAGACACCTTGTCCGTTTACTACTCGGCACTGACTGTTGGGTCCGCAGGGTGAAGGTTGGCAAGGGTCCTTGTACTTCATTTCGTCTTCTACGAAATTTTAACCTCAGTGAACTGCTTAGAGGAGTACCGATTGATAGTGAATCGATTCGCCGAACGAACCAATACCTGTTTCGCGAATCAAAGTGCAGTGTTGGAAGGGATTTCCGCTGTATCCGGGAATGCAAGTGCAAGCGGGTCGATGATTGATGACCCTGCACTCGGTGTTCGTTCCGCAGGTGCCTGGACAGGGGTCCTGGCACTTGGAACGAATGCAACTTGAAGTAGGTGGACAATCCGTGTCGACGACGCACTCGGGTCGACAACCTTCGTACGGATTGCCGATGTAGTCGGGCAAACAGGAGCAGGAACCCACACCGTTCTGTTCCTTGCATATAGCGTTGAAACCGCACGGTGATGGTTTGCACGGTGACAGATAAACGGGTACAGCTAGAAGGTATCGGGAAAATTATAATCGAACTGGAACGATCGAGGAAGCGTCTAGATATCCTTCGATCCTTACGTGGCTTGGGAGTGCACTGAGTGAATGGATCACCGGTGAAGCCGTTAGGGCACACACACATGGGTGTATGGCTGACCACGCGACACTCTGCGTTAGCTCCGCAGGATCCCGGACAAGGATCTCTGCATTTTTGGTTGATACAAGCCAAGTGACTGGAACACTCGCTGTTACTGACACATTCTGGCCTACAATTTGGAGGAGAACCTGTAAACTCTGGTAGACAGGAACAAGAGGGAGCGTTGTTTACGACTCGGCACTGTGCGTTTGGTCCACAAGGAGATGGCTCGCACGGGTTTTGTGGCAGTACGGGTTCGAGTGCTAAAAGTACGTCGTTAATGAATTATCGAGGATCGATCGTGTCGTATGGTAGGACGAATACAAAGTTAAACATTGCGACGAAGGATCTTACGTCTTGGGACACATTGAACGAAAGGATCGCCAGTGTGTTCTGGCAGACAGCTGCACACTGGGTTGTGATTGACCACGTTACACACGGCTCGGAATCCGCAAGAACCGGGACAGGGATTTATGCACTTCTGATTGCTACAAGCTTCCGTGAGGGGACAATCTGAGCTGACAGCGCACTCCGGCCTGCAGGCAGGTGGCACACCTAAAAATCCTGCCACACACGAGCAGACGGGCTGCTCATTGATCTCTCTGCAGACGCTGTTGGGTCCGCAGGGTGACGGCGAACACGGGTTCCTCTTTACCGTATCTGTGATCGTTGCAACGTTACAGAAATGTGGGACGTTCGAGTATGACGAGGCTGAAGGGGAACGACAGACGATACCTTGAGCAACGGAGCACAGAACGAAAGCGTTTCCGACCATTCCATTGGGGCAACTGCACATGGGTATGTGATTCTGCACCAGGCACTGCGCGTTCTGACCACATGTGCCTGGGCAAGGATCAACGCATTTGTTCCTGACACAGGCAAGATTTTGTGGACAATCCGTGTTCAGGACACACTCTGGTCGACAGCCTACATAAGGGTCACCCTGGTACTCTGGTAGACATGTGCACGCACCGTTGTCGCAACGCGCGTTAGGTCCACAGGGCGACAGGGCACACGGGTCGGTGACGACCGGCGCAGCTGTTAAAGGAACGTACGAGTTATCCTGGATCTCCTGTAAATTTCTAACGGAATTTAGTATTCCTTACTTGGCTGGACGGGTACGGGATAACAGTTACTGAAGGGGTCTCCTGTGTATCCTTCGGGGCAAGTGCACATGGGCACGTGGTTGTACACCGTGCAGATGGACGTGACGCCGCAGGATCCTTGGCAAGGATCCCTGCACTTCTCGTTGGAACACGCGAGGTTCATGGGACAGTCAGAGTGGACGCGACATTCAGGTCGACAGTTGGGCGGGGATCCGATGTATCGTGGCAAACAGGAACACGATGGGGTGCCAGCGAAGTTCCTGCACTCGGCGTACATGCCGCAGGGTGACGGTATGCAGGGGTCTTTCGGGGCTAAAGAGGTGTCTTGCTGGGGCGACTCTGGAATTTATTTGCTCGATTTATTTATTCATGGAGGATGAACTTAAGCTTGGATGATTCTTATGAAGCTGTGAATGCGATTGTCTCGCGAGCGACGATGATGAATTCACTTGATATGCGATTGTTTGCAGATTGGCGATCAGGTTGAGATGATCGAGGTGGATGAGATGATCAAGCTGATATAAGAGATATCCTTACGTGGAGCGGGGAAACATTTGGTGAATGGATCTCCGGTGTATCCGAGGTTGCACACGCAAATGGGGCTGTGGTTGATCACCTTGCATTGCGTATTGATACCGCAGGAGTTAGTGCAAGGCGAGGTGCACTTCTGATTGATACATGCGAGTTGCAACGGGCACTCGCTGTTCACCACGCACTCGGGCCGACAGTTCGGCGGATTTCCAATGAAATTCGTCAGGCAGGTACACACTGCGTGGTCGTTCACGTTTCGACATTTACTGTTGGGTCCACAGGGGGAGGGACTACACGGGTCTGAATCTATCGACGTGGCTGTATAGGGTAAAATTCGTGTTAAGGCTGGAATAAACAGGTTCAATCGAAGCTGGTTGTTTTTAGAGCTGGCTATACAATATATCGGCGTGGTTGTACAAAATAAAATTCGTATTAAGTCTGAAATAAATGGTTGCGATCGAAGCTGGGTGATTTTAAAGCTAGTTACTTGTGAAGCTACTTGTGTTACTAGCTACACAATATATGAACGTGGTTGTATAGGGTAAAATTCTTATTATGGCTGGAATAAATGGTTGCGATCGGAGCTGGGTGATTTTAGAGCTAGCTATTTGTGTAACTAGCTACAAAATATATCAGCGTGGTTGTATAGGCTAAAATTCTTATTATGTCTGGAATAAATGGCTGCGATCGAAGCTGGGTGACTTTACTGCTAGCTACTTGTGTAGCCGCTCGTGTAACTAGCTACAAAATATATTAGCGTGGTTGTATAGGGTAAAATTCGCATTAGGTCTGGAATAAATGGCTGTGATCGAAGCTGGGTGACTTTTGAGCTAGCTACTTGTGTAGCTACTTGTGTAACTAGCTATTAGGTATCTGTATAATTACTTGTGCGTTGAATGAAGCTTTCGGATGCAAAGATGGGGTAGAAAATGGAAGCTTACGAGCAACGGAGGCCAGGGAACAATAGGTGAAGGGGTTGCCAGTGTATCCCGGGTTACAGGAACAGACTGGCACGTGATTGATTGTTTCGCATCGGGCTTGCAATCCACAGGTTCCTGGACATGGGTCCCTGCATTTGAGGGCTACGCAGGCCATCGTCTTGCCGCAATCGGAATTTTGGGTACATTCGGGTCTGCATCCCTCGTACGGGTCACCTATGTAGTCTGGCAAACAGGAACAGGAACCAACGCCGTTGTTCTCGCGACAAATCGCGTTGGTACCGCACGGGGAAGGCTCGCATGGTTTCCTAATCTCTACGGGTGTATCTGATGGAAAGAAAAGAAACACTTTCTGCTTTAGTTTCATCGATCGTGCAACGGTGGTCGGTCAAAGCTTGTGCAATGGCGTGAACTATCTCGGAGTCGATGAATTCTTATGGGTTTGATACGCAAAGCTGAAGCTCTCCATCGGCGATTTCGATTTTCTCGATCGTGGCTCGCTATAGTTTGTACTGTTAGGGTGTTTCGATTCGTGAGTGTGGGCTATTCGTGTTTCATTAGGGGTTTATTTCGTTAAGTATCGTTATGATGTCATTCGTCTTCCATTAAGCGTGATTTCGGGATCGAGGTTCATTCCTATAAGCATGTTTTCGGTTGGGGTACAAGCTCATACGTTTTAGGGGTTAATTTCTCCGTGTCCAGGTTTAACGAGGGTGTCAAAGGGACGCAAAGGACAAAGTGTTTCGAATATTACGAGAAACACCGATGCAGGACGTTTCACCTCCTGTTATGATTAGGTATGATCAATGCGTGCGGTGTTCTTCCTAATCAAACTAATGGGTTATCGGGTATCGATCGGGGGGTGAGTGCAATTAAGAGCCTATACTCCATAGGCCCCGCCACCATTCGTTCTCTCGACATTATTATTTTCTCGGGGTTATTTCTCGGGGGTAAGTACGCTAGGGACGTAGGCGTGCTGTTCTCAACGAACTAGTTAATCGCATGGGGTGATTCGTTTGCAATCGACTCGTGTCGCGAGTGCAAAACAATATCTAAGGCCCCGCCACCATCGTGACGCTTTGTCACTTTGTTAGGGCCACTCGTTAATTCTCGTCGAACGGCGATGATTTTTTTTTTTATTTTTGGTTAGTGAACGCAATGAACGGGTTAGAAAAGGTACGAACGAAAGCACTTACCTGCATTGCCCGCGTGCAAAGGGCAAATATCGCATGGAAGAGAAAAAGAATAGCGAAAATTTCTTTTAGCTAACTCACCCTTGGCGAACGGCTCACAAACGCTGAACGGATTTCCGGTGTAACCCTCGACGCACGCGCACACCGCGTGATGATTCACGACCGAACACTGAGCGTTCAGACCGCACAAACCCGCGCACGGATCGCGACACTTTTGTTGCATACACGCCAAATGCGGCGGACACTCGGGATTTATCGTACACTCCGGTCTACAATTTGGCGGAACACCGATATAATTTTCGATACACGAACAAGCTGGACTGTCGCCGCGCACTTGGCACTCCGCGTTTGGTCCGCAAGGTGATGGCTGGCATGGGTTTGTTGGTACTGGTGGTGTCTCTGCAAATATAAATAAAATATCTCTACGATGCTCATAAATTTTTGAAACACTGGTGCTGTCGCGACGCATTCATAACATCATAAGACCATTGGGCTCTTTTTAACTTTTAGAAAATTGATGAACAATGAGCAACTGCTTTTTGCAGCTACTTATTACGTGCAATTTGTATCTTCAAATTTTTTAACTCAGCTCGATTTAATTTAAATTATGAATTTAATTTAAGTTTTCAAATTTATCTGAAAATAAAATTTTATTTTATTTTTGAATTTATATTTAAAAATTTATATTTTCATTAATAGATTATATTCTATTAACATATTATCTATATGCAAATATATTAATATACTATATTAACATATTATAGTAATGTTATTAAATCAACATATTATTAATAATATAATATATTAATAATATTACGTACACTATACATATATTAATGATATGTTACAAACGTAACATTCGCGAAATCATGATTGAAAATGAAACTAGTGGCGTCGTCAGAAGAAATGATATGCGTTTTCGGTAAGAAAAAGAAACTTACTGGGCATCGGGTAGCATCTGGTGAACGGATCCCCGGTGTGACCCTCGTGGCAGCTGCATATTGGATTGTGATTGACCACTTGACATCTGGTGTTCTGTCCGCAGGTGCCAGGACAAGGATCCTGACACTTGTTATTGAGACAAGCCTGGGTCAAAGGACACTCCGCGCTAACCACGCACTCGGGTCTGCAGGCTGGAGGACTACCAATGAATCCTGATTGGCACGAACAAACAGCGTGATCGTTCACCACCTTGCAGACACTGTTTGCACCGCAAGGAGATGGCGTGCACGGCTGCTTTCTTGGTTCTGGGGAAATAGAAATTTATATGACGATTTGTCTTCAAATGGTACGAAATATTTCATATAAGTAATAAGAGAATGTGAATTTTTCAGTTTATGTACGAAATGTTTTATTTCGATAATATTGAAACGCAATTGTAAAAGATGAAGATCAGTTACTGTCATGTTCTTTAAACAATTCTTCAGTAGAATTTATCCTGTTGCTATATTTTGACGAGTCCAATTCATAATAATTCTTAATACGTTTGAATACGTTTAAGATTTCATATCGAATTATAATCAACCCAATCAAGAGTCATTGAACATAAAAATATATTCAATATAATGCATAACATTTCAACCTTCTCTGTTCGTATTAATATTGTAGCTGTGAATAATTAGTTCTGGTTAACACACCGAACAAATAAATTGTACAGCAAGGGGTTAAGTTAAAGGAATAATTGGAGTAAATGTGAATACACGATCGCGAACATGATCATGTGTTTGTACGTCATCAACTTACCATCAGAGACGTGTTGACGACAAAGCGTGAAAGGATCTCCGGTGGTTCCAGGAGGACAACTGCACATGGGAATGTGGTTGACCACGTCACACTTCGCGCTCGTTCCACATGTGCCAACGCACGGATCCACGCAGTAATGGTTGACACAGGCTTTCACTCGAGAACAGTCCGAGTTCATGGTGCACTCCGGACGGCAATAAGAGTAAGGATCGCCGAAATAATTCGGAAGACACGTGCAAACTCCGTCGTCGCATTCCGCGTTCGGTCCACAAGGCGAAGGGTTGCATCGATCCTCGGGTTCTTTCGGTCGTTCTACGA
Organism: Coelioxys conoideus; assembly: GCA_947623535.1. Taxonomy (NCBI): domain Eukaryota; kingdom Metazoa; phylum Arthropoda; class Insecta; order Hymenoptera; family Megachilidae; genus Coelioxys; species Coelioxys conoideus. Next base: position 4,695,244 of record OX392454.1, read on the forward strand.
GTACAATAATATATCCATGAAAAACGTTCAAGGTTTTGTATCTTTTAATATACATATGACGTGTAGGAGAGATTTCATCAATAATTCTCTGTACTCTTGATATACTCGACTATCTGAATCCTCCCAACTGCATGCATGCATATTATTTCATTCCTGAAACACTCTTATCGGTCACACTGTTCCAAACAATCTTCGCAGCTACTGGATCTCTATTGCACGATCATAAGCTCACCTCATTCGCACCTTTATGTCCTACAGCATGGAACCGTGTGCAGACCCTACAGTGTGAAAAGTAAAAACCACGTACCTATTATCTGCGAGCACAGAGTGAAAGGATCACCGGTGAATCCTGTCTGGCACAAGCAAACAGGAATGTGATTCTGCACCCTGCAGTCCGCGTTCTGACCACAAGATCCGACGCAGGGATCTCGGCACTTTTCGGAAATGCACGCCTGGTTCGATGGACAGTCCGTGTTGACTACGCACTCCGGACGACAGTTAGGTGGAATACCTATGTAGTTCTTCAAACAGGAGCAAGCTGCTTGATCGCCGATTGCCCTGCACTCTGCGTACAGACCGCAGGGGCTCGGAGTGCAGGGATCACCCACTGGTGGCGCCGGTGCGACTGAAACGCGAATGAAACATTGTGAAGTTAGACAACTTTTAATGCAACGCAATTGTGAGGTCCGAATAAATTAAGACATAGTTCAGTGCGTTTAGAATAAGAAACACTTTATGACTAGAGTACTTAGGGCATATTTAGCAGGAGGGTGGCAATGACCCGCGGGACTGTGTCCCATGTCCTCGAGATCAGCGTTATTGTCTAGGTGTAAGTATGTGGGAAAGAGAGAAAGAAATGACTGGTGAGAGTCGATGCTGAAGAGAAAATGTGGATAGAAAATTCCACAGTAGAATAGCGTCTCATTATGTGGATATTAGTTAAGTTTAGTGGATTGTCCATTTAGTTTAGTCTTTACCAAAACAATTCCACATAATAGTGATGTATAGGTGGAGCGAGGTTCGAGTTAGGTAGAGATATTCAAAAAGTTTGACTTACCATTGTAAGGGAAGCACCTGACGAAAGGATCTCCAGTACTCCCTTGAGGACAACTGCACAACGGATTGTGGTTGATCACCCGGCAATTGGCTGACGCCCCGCACGTTCCGGGACAAGGATCGGTACACTTGTATTTGTAGCACGCTCTATTTTGTGGACACTCGGAGTTCACCACGCATTCGGGTTTGCAATTCGGTGGCGAACCGAAGTATGATTCCTGACAGGTGCACACGGCTTGATCGTTGACAGCTCGACAGAGACTGTTGGGTCCACAAGGAGACGGACTGCACGGATCGACCACCGTGGGCTCCGTTAAAGGTCTCAGTGGAAGTGTGCAGCTCGTGAAAGGATCTCCCTCGAAGCCAGGTTGACATGTGCAAGTTGGAATGTGGTTGACGACCGAACATTGTGCCTGGAAGCCGCACACTCCTGGACAAGGATCCTCGCACTTGTTGCGCAGACAGGCCTTGTTTGTTGGACAATCGGAGCTGAGGATGCACTCTGGCTGACATCCCTCGTAAGGATTTCCCTGATAGTCGTCGATGCAGATGCAAGCACCAACGTTGTCGCGTTGCTGGCAGATGGCGTTGGCTCCGCAGGGTGATGGTTCGCAGGGGTTGATAGCTTCTTCTGCATATTGCGATCATGATTAGTAAAAGGAACTGGGATAGGAACTTTAAAAACAATGTGTTGGAATATTATAACTGTTTAGATAAATACAAGAATAAATCTTGAAATAAGAGACACTGATTTTGTCATGAAAGAAAAGATCTGAGTTTGTCTCTAATATCAATCTGAGGGTTCTCTGAGATTGTCTAGGTCTAAAAATCCTGTGTTATTCACAATGTCAAAATATTCGGAGTTATTTCGTTAGAATTAGCCCCATATTCCAACACAGTGAACCGAAAATTTGTACCTATCGAAAATGGCCATACCTTCCAATACGATGCACTGAACGAACGGATTTCCTGTATAACCGGACGTGCAGGAACACGTGACCGCGTGATTAACCACGAGACACCTGGCGTTGTCTCCGCAAGACCCGGGACAAGGATCTGTACACTTCGAGTTTATGCACGCCTTGTCCGTGGGACAGTCAGGGTTTATGAGACACTCTGGACGACAAGATGGCGGTGTGCCGATATAGGTGGGTAGGCAAGAACAAGACGGATATCCGTTCACGTTCTGACATTGAGCGTTTGGTCCACAGGGTGAAGGGTTGCAAGGATCTCCCGTGTCTTTCATTTCTGGTGGAACTGTGAACATGAATGGGTTAAGTGACTTACAATACAATATTTTAAAAACTTTGTTCATTCTGTTCAATCGGACTCATTCTTTTGTAGAAACTACTTTTCTTATTATTTAAGCTAAAATTGTGATAAAAAGAAACCTAGAACGTGTGAACTATGGCGCTGAAGGGAAAATCGCAGTGAATCTATTGGCCTTGTAGATGTTGTATTAAATTACCTGAAATGTCGTAGCAACTCTTGAAAGGATCTCCGGATTGACCAGAAACGCAACTGCAAATCGGCGAGTGATTGATCACCTCGCACCTAGCGTTCAGTCCACAGGATCCTAAGCAAGGATCTGTACACTTCTTGTTGATACAAGCACGAGTTGGCGGACATTCCGAACTGACTACGCATTCCGGTCTACAAGAAGGCGGAGAGCCCAGATAGCCTTGAAGACAAGAACATACAGCGTGGTCCTCCACGTTGCGACACTGGCTGTTTGGTCCGCAGGGTGAAACCGGCAAGCATGGATCCTTCGATGGTTGGGAAACTGCAACGAGTCGTATATTAGTACGCGAGTGTTATACTTTGTACTCCTTCGATTAACATTTAACCAAGATACTTACCCTGAGGTTGGACACGACAGCTGACGAACGGATCACCAACGTAGCCAGTCAGACAAGAGCAAACCGGAATGTGATTCACCACATCGCAGACCGCATTCTGACCACACGTTCCTGGACAAGGATCCTTGCATTTGTTCTTCCGGCAAATCTTATCTCGTGGACACTCCGAGTTCAGGATACACTCCGGTCGACAGGATTCGTACGGGTTGCCGATGTACTCTGGCAGACATTCGCATTCGCCGTTGTTGCATATCGCGTTCGGTCCACAGGGTGATGGATTGCATGGATCGCTCACGGGTGGCAAAGTAGCTGCAGAAGAATTTGATGTTAGGTCATCGGTTAGACTATTACTAGACTATTCTCTCGAGATATAGATTGTTCTCTTACTCGGAGGGATGATGGTACACTGAGTGAACGGGTCACCGGTGAATCCCTCCATACACGTGCAAACCGGTATGTGATTGAGAACGTGACACTGAGCGTTCACGCCGCACGATCCTGGACAAGGATCTTGACACCTTTGGTTCACGCAAGCGAGATGACTCTTGCATTCGGAGCTCAGTATGCACTCTGGACGACATTCTGGAGGCATGCCGATGTAATTCGGTAAACAGGAACAGGCCGGGTTTCCGGATATGATCTGGCACAGGGAATTCGGACCGCATGGCGATGGTGTGCAAGATGGTGGTCTTTCGGTGGTCGATGGGAAGTCTAAAGCTGTCGGAGAACATAATAATTAAGAGTGAACTGTAGGAATGTTAAAAAATATATAAAACTTCGAACTAAAGTGATGTGTTGTAGATTGTATCTTGATGTTTCTTTTTTTTAACTGCTATATTGTATAATGTATCAGGGTGTTCCATAAGTTTCTTCCTTTTTTGATACGATATCAACACACTATATTGCTTATTTAAGACTGATTTGTTGCATTACATATGAATTGTCCCTGTTCTATCATTCTCCCGTATCCCTCAGGAAACTTCATTACATTATATTTGTAAAATTATTGAGCTTACTTGCCAAATATCCATCGAATCGCGTTTTGATGTCATACCAAAAAACGCAAGAAACTTATGGGACACCCTAATATCATGTATGACGTTCTTTCTGAACGACTGTATTGCATAATGTATCTTGTGTGACGTTCTTTCTAAACAACTGTATTGTATAAAATATTTTGCGTGACGTTCTTGCTAGACTACTGTATTATATAATGCAGTAAGTTGTTCTTACCGTAAGCAGTACACTGTGTGAAAGGATCCCCTGTATAGCCAACGGGACAGGTGCAGATCGGATTGTGATTCTTCGTGGTGCACTGTGCTCTGAGCCCGCAGGTGTTAGGGCAAGGATCAGCGCACTTCTTGTTCAGACACGCTAAGTGAGCTGGACACTCGGCGTTCACGACGCACTCTGGTCTACAACTCGGTGGAATTCCTCTGTATTCGGGAAGGCAGGTGCACACCGCTTGGCCGTTAACTTCGCGGCACTTGCTGTTAGGTCCGCACGGTGACGGTGAACATGGGTCCAACGGTGGAACTCCTAAAAATCGACAAAATAACGTGTACCCCAAACTCCGTTTATGTCCATAAACGGATATTCTTCCAATGAAGAACGAGATTTACTTGTCATCTCCTTAATTTCGCAAGCGTAGTACGGGTCGCCGGTGTATCCCGGAGGACATGTGCAAACTGGAACGTGCTGTTGAACATTGCAGATGGATAGCATGCCGCAAGTGCTTGGACAAGGATCTGAACACTTGAATCCGACGCAGGCCAATTGCGGAGCGCAGTCGTTGTTGGACTCGCATTCTCTGTGACATCCTCTCTGGTTGTCGTAGGGATCACCGATGTAACCTGGCGGACATGCGCACGCTCCTGCGCCGTTTCTCTCGCGACACTGCGCGTTTGGACCGCAAGGATTCGGCTGGCATGGGTTCGACACGCTTATGTCCGTGGCTGAAGAAAGAGAATTAAGTGTCAAAACACTGGGATCTAATTTGCGCGAAACACGGAGAATTGATTCGTGAGAAACACGAGAAATTGATCAGCCTTGAACAATACATCAGTCAGTAGTTCAATACATCAGTCAGCTAGATCAATACCTCAGTCAGTCAGTTATAAGAAATACGACAGCCAGTTAGACCAATACGTCAGTTAGTTAGACCAATACATAAGTCAGTTAGAATAGTACGTCAGTCAGTCACAATCGGTACATTTTCAGTTACAACTCGAGCTTCAGTTAGCAATTCGTTAGTTCAGAAATCAGAACGAACTAGTCAGATCAGTTACTTAAGTCAACTAATATATAACCAATTAGCGTTACAAGAAGATGGTCTTTCGTTTGACCTAAGTGACAACTACCATCAACTCAAGTAAACATTTAAAAAAGAAAACTCACTCGGAGGAGGTGCCAGGATGCATCGCACGCTAGCGTCTCCTTCGTATCCTTCCGGACAAGTGCAAATAGGAACATGATTCTGAACCGTGCACCTCGCCAGCTCTCCGCAGGCACCCGGACATGGATTCTTGCATCTCTGTTCTATACAAGCAGCCGAGTGGAAGCAATCGGAATTGTCAGTGCACTCCGGTCTGCAGTTCGGAGGACGACCCACGAAGTTCAAGAGACACGAACAGGCCGGTTGCGAACCGATCACTCTGCACTGCGAATTCGGACCGCAAGGATTCGGCGAGCAAGGATTTCCCAGATCCTTGTACGGTGGCTGAGACACGTTGAACCTGGTGCACTGCACCAACGGGTTTCCGGTGTAACCGTTCGCGCAGGTGCAGATGGGGTTGTGGTTGACCGTCAGACACTTGGTGTTCAATCCGCAAGAACCTGGACATGGATCAGCGCACTTGTTGTCGATGCACGCTTTATTCTGGGAACAATCGGAGCTGACTATGCACTCTGGCCGACACGTGGGCGGTACACCCACGAATCCCGGTTGACACAGACACACTGCGTGCTCGTTGTGAACACGACAGTTGCTGTTGGGTCCGCAGGGCGAAGGCTCACAGGGGTTGATTGGCAAAGGTTCCGGGGTGAATTGAATTCCGGTGCAAGCGTTGAAAGGATCTCCGGTGTACCCGGGCAAACACGAGCAGGAGGGAGCATGGTTGATCACCCTGCAGGTGGCTCCTTGGCCGCAGGTGCCGGGACAAGGATTCACGCACTTGTTGTTGAGACAAGCCTTGCTGCGATCGCAGTCGGTGTTTGTGACGCATTCTGGTCTGCAACCTGTGTACGGGTCGCCGATGTACTCTGGGAGACACGTGCATGAACCCACGCCATTTCTTTCGTTGCAGACTGCGTTCGCGCCGCAGGGCGATGGGTTGCACGGTGTTCGGGGTTGTTCGGTTGTTGTGGGTTCTGAAACGAAACATGAATTTGATGGAAATCGATGTGGTTGAAATTCGAATATTTATCCAACTTGTTCTATTAGACCAGAAGACGAATATGAGTCACCGTCCTAGTTCAAAGTGTTAAACTTGTCAAGAGTTGACGTACCTTTGAGTATCGGCACGCACTCGGTGAACGGATCTCCGGTGAACCCGGCGTTGCAGATGCAAACCGGATTGTGTTTCACGACGTTGCAGTAGGTGTTCACGCCACAGGATCCGGGACATGGGTCCACGCAGTGTTCGTTCTGGCAAGCGAGATTTCCTGGACAACCCTCGTTGATCACGCACTCTGGTCGGCAATTTGGAGCTCTGCCCACGTAGTTAGGTAGACAGGAACACGCTGGGAAACCGTCAATCACGCGGCACTGAGAGTTTGGTCCACATGGCGATGGAATGCACGGGTTTCCGCTCGGTTCTGGTCCAGGTTGTTTCACATCTATTTCGAGAAAAAAAATTCGTTAAAAATTGTATGCGGTTCGCGTGCGGTGAACGATTGGAACGTGCTTCTTACTGTCTTTGACACATCCGAAGAATGGGTCACCGGTGTATCCAGACATGCAGCTGCACACGGGGTTGTGATTGATGACTTGACAGTCGGCGTTTAGGCCACAGGTACCTGGACACGGGTCCCTGCACCTCTGTGAGATGCAAGCCATGTTCTGGGCACAGTCGGTGCTCACCACGCATTCTGGTCGACAATTCGGTGGACTGCCCACGTAATCAGGCTGACAGGAACACACTGCGTGGTTGTCTATCACGCGACAGTTACTGTATTGACCGCACGGAGATGGTTGACATGGATCACCAGGTATCGGCGTTACTGGAACAGAATCGAACGAGGATCGTAAAGTTTTGCTTCCCATTCGTTAATGCGAGATGAAGCGATACATTTTTGAACTTATCAGGAAGTGTTAAACCTATCAAAAAGTGTAGAACCTATCCATTTACCAGACGATATGTGGCAAGATCTCAGAGGATCCCCGGTGTAGCCAGACAAGCAACTGCACGAAGGTTGATGGTTGATCACTTGGCACTGAGCGTTTATTCCACAAGCGCCTATGCACGGGTCCTTGCACTTGTTGTTTATGCAAGCCTTCGTGTGGACGCAATCAGAGTTCTGCACGCATTCGGGTCTGCATCCTTCGTAAGGATCTCCGGTGTAATCAGGCAGACAGGTGCACGAGCCAGCTCCGTTTCGTTCTTTGCAGACTGCGTTTGCGCCGCATGGTGATGGATCACACGGCAACTCAACGGGGAAGATGACTACAATAGGAACGGACAATCGAATTAAAATTTCGTATCGAAGGTTTAAAACAATAATTGAACGATTAGCTTGGTGGTTTAATACGGTAATTGAATGATTACCTTCACTACATCCGGAGGATTAAAATAAAAAGTTACAATTGAAATTTCTGAACATTCAACCTGAAAAGTTTGAAGTAGTACTTGTATGACGAGTATTACCTTTACTACACCCAGAGAATGGATCCCCTTCGTAGCCCACGTAACACTGACACATGGGACGATGATTCTGCACAGTGCAATTCGTGTTGAACCCACAAGACCCTGCACAGGGATCCACGCACTTCTTCTGAACACAGGCCAAGTAATTCGGACAGTCCTGATGGATCAGACACTCTGGCCTGCAGTTTGGTGGCGCACCGAACATTCCACTGATGCACGTGCATACAGGATGGTCTTCCTGCACCCGACATTCCGCGTTTGGTCCACAGGGTGAAGGTAGACATGGATTCTTTGGCCCCGGTAGTGGTAGATCTAACAAAGAAGAAAGTGAACTTGTACGTTCTTCACTTTGCACGTACCTTCGTGCGGCAATTAATAAACGTACCTTTTTTGACACATTGCGTGAACGGATCACCGACATATTCTGGAGGGCAGCTACAAATCGGATTGTGATTGATCACTTGACACAATGCGTTCTGCCCGCACAAGCCGGGACAAGGATCTCCGCACTTGTGCCCGATGCAAGCCAGATGCGCTGAACATTCTGAACTGACCAGACACTCTGGACGACAGGATGGAGGTGTGCCGTGGTAACCTGGGCTACAGGAACACACTGCACGGTCGTTCATTACGCGGCAGATACTGTGTGGTCCACAGGGTGATGGCATACAGGGATTCTGAGCCGGAAGAGCTGAAAAGATCAATTAGATGTTCAGTTTCACTGAAGATAGTCAGTTTCGTCGCAGTCAGTTTCATCAAGGATATATGTTTCATCAAAGGTTGTTCATTTCATCAAAGGTAGTCAATTTCGTCAAAGGTAGTCAGTTTCATTAAAAGGTAGTCAACTTCATCAAAGGTAGTCAGTTTCATTAAAAGGTAGTCAACTTCATTAAAGGTAGTCAACTTTATTAAAAGGTAGTCAACTTCATCAAAGGTAGTGAATTGCATCAATGGTGCCAACTTTATCAAAGGTAATCAGTTTCAACAAAGAGAACATATGGAAAGAAACTTACGAGACTTCTCGACTTTGCAGGAACTGAATGGATCCCCGGTATATCCAGGCAAGCAGGAGCAGACCGGAACGTGTTCAACGACTTCGCATTTGGCGTTCGAACCGCAGACACCCGGGCAAGGATCTCTGCAGTGTTGATTGAAGCATGCCAAATGATTTTCGCAATCCTGGTTCACGATGCACTCTGCCTCGCAGCCGTCTATATATGGATTACCAATGAACGGCGGCACGCATTTGCATTTTGCGACGCCATCTTCTTCGACACAGATCGCGTTCTTCCCACAGGGCATCACCGAACAACGATCGTATACTTCGGTTTCGTGTACTGGAAATGAATCAGTTCTCTCTTACATTATTCTTATTAACCCCTTGCTATTTATTTCTTATATTTCTTGGTTTGAAAGTTCACAATCTTTTTGTGCATATTAAGCCAGAAATGAACCTTCCCTTACATCATTATGAAATAAAATGATTTTTTGAAATTTGCTAACTTTTCTTGACCACTAACATCAAAAGTAACAACAAATATTTCTTCAGCTATTTCTAAAAAATATGCAGAGAGGGGTTAAGTGGGAAATATTCTTATTAAACTTCTGCTCCTCTTCTTTTTCAGTAGCCAATACAATTTTCGCTGTTAATAAAATTACCTGTACAACTCTGATAAGGATTTCCAACGGTGTTCGCAGGACAATAGCACGGTGGTACCCTGTTCGCGTCGCAGCTAGCTCCAGCGCCGCAAGGATTAGGATCGCACTGATCAGACTTCGGTACACATCCTCTGATAGTGTTAGGACTTTCGATGTATCCTGGTAGACAGGTACACTTCGACAGACCGTTGTTCAAAACTGAACATTGAGTGTTGGGTCCGCACGGTGATGGCTCGCAAGGATTTATCGGCAGCGCGCAAGGAGATTGAGGTGGATGTCCTTCGTATCCTGGCAGACAGAAGCATCTCACTTGCCCTGCTACCACGCGACACCCGGAATTCGCTCCGCAAGGATTGCCTTGGCATTGGTCACCCTCTGGAACTATATATAAAAATTTGTATCGCATTGAAGTTTTTAGTCGGTCAAGTAAAGAGGACATTGATATTGTGTAGAATTTTTTAGTTGATCACATATATTGCAAAGAGGGTATTGGTATAGCATAGCATTTTTTACTTGATCAAATATATTGAAAAAGGACAATGGCATTGCATAGGATTTTTTACTTGATCAAATATACATATTGGAAAAAGGAGATTGGTATTGCATAGAATTTTTAAGTGGTGCAAGAAAATAACATGGACCAAATTTGACGTGGATATTTTGATAGATAATTGAAGAACTTACTGCACTGTTCGAACGGATTTCCAGTCATGCCTTTCGGACAGAAGCATATCGGATTTCCGTTATCGTTCTCACACATGGCGTCCAAGCCGCAAGGATTCGGGACACAGGGATCCGTGGATCCTTGGGTGCACCCAACGTGAGGATTTCCTTGGAATCCTGGATGACATTTGCACTGTGCTTGATGATTTTCCGGATAACAGTTGGCATTGGCACCGCAGTCTGTCTCTAGACAAGGATCAATGCACTGCCTGTTCAGACGGTCACAGTATTTGCTCGGTGGACAATCCTCGTTGTATTGGCAGATGTTTTTGCCTTCGTCCTCTGAAATGACCAGAGAATATTTCTCGTAGATACTTGCTAGTAATTGTTCTCGTGTATCGAGATTAATCGAGAACGTACCTGGTGCACAGTAGGAGAAACCGTTTCCGTGGTAGCCCTCCTCGCAACTGCAGTCCGCTTTGTGATTCGTGTTAACGCAAATAGCGTTGTTGGCACACGGATTCCAAACGAGACACGGTTCCTTACATGTGCCCTCAATGCACGCCTCGGTCAGCGGGCAATCTTTGTGGCTAGTGCAACCCGCTAAGGAAAGATTGAGAAAGCCCGTATAGCCCCGAGAAAGTGTGCAGAGGTACGATATATAGGGTGATAGGCTCGAGTGTGTCATAAAATACAGTGTATCGTGTGTGTACGTGTGACGGTGTGCCAAAGATCGTAGATCGTATCGAACAATCGTGTCGTCGAGCGAGATTTTCAGACTCGAAAATCGAAGATCGTAATAGTTAAGAGGACATTGTCGCCAAGGTTCGAGAACCGAAGAGATCGTCGATTAACATGTGAAATTGTAAGTGAAATTGCGCGTCGTTGCGCAAATACGCGCGATATATGTACAGTACATACATATTTACAGAACGAATCGATTGCACGCTGCAAAGAAAAAGGTAAAAACGTGGAAAATATGGTCGGTGATTTTGGTACAAACCTTTGACGCACGTGTACGTCGCTGGGTCGCACTCCATACCCGGTGGGCAGTAAGGACAATCTGTTTCGTTTGTTATATCTGAGAAAATTAATAAAACATTCGATTATTTCTTGTAAATTAGCGTGCACATTCTTTGACGTATTATTACCTTTCACGCAAACGGGTCTGTGATCTTGAACATGGCACACCTCGACGAAGTCGCATGGGTTGTGAACAGTGCAAGGGTTCAAACACTGTTGGTTAATACAGGCCAGTTGGGAGAGACAGTCGTCGTGCGTTGCACATTTGGTATCTGACGAAACGAACGTATATTAGAAGCTCAAAGTAACGATCCGTGAATTATAAAACAATTTTGAAACTTTACTCTCTACCAGCACTAAATCACAATCTATTTGATTAAGATTTACCCTTTGAAATCTCGACAAAAAATATGATTCGTAAAAAAAAAGATACAATGTACAGTACTAAACACAGAAAACGATATACACAAAATCCCCTAATTCCTAGAACATATATAATGGTTTTCGTGTTATATGTGTGAAGCCCAGAAACAGTCGTTAGTTGTTCCACTCACGAAGAAAACTCTCCGTCGTTGTAGAATCTGAACCAAAATGATCGACATGAAAAAGTTTTCTTCGTAAATGGATTTCGTGAAGGATTTACGATTAATGGTTACGTATAGTTAAGCGAGAATAGATCGTGCAGAAGCACAATAACAATGTACAACATGCAAAGAGCGCTAATGCAGCAGGTCCGTGTCTGCGCTGGATTGCGGCAGTGTACTGTAATTCTGGCAAACATATAAATGTTCCAATTGATCGTGATGTTGTTTCTTGTACCGAGACCATCCGTACGAATGATGGATGATCGATCGAACGATAACTCTCCAGAATTGGTTGCCTCCAATTTTCATCTGGATAACGGATGATTGTCACGCCGCAAGATGTTTTGCAGGGACACAACATTGGTGAACACGAGAACATTTACAAACACTCCCCGACAACACGGATCTTTACCTGGGAGTATGCTACAATTAGTTGTACTCTGGTTGACTGTTAGGTTGAAGCACACGGGCCGATGTGTCATTATGTCCCACTCGGTTTCGTTTAAACACGGAACAGTTCGGTTCGAACAGGTTTCGCAACCTTTACTCTCGATCGTTTGATCGCAACGTGTGTTTCCCGTTGTTTCTGTGGGATTGTTAGGTGTTAATAGTGTGGTGGGTTGTTCCGATGTTGATATCTGTTCTGTGAAATTCGGTTCTGTCGATGTATACTGGTCTGTGGAATAATATTCTGTTGTTGACGGTTGTTGTGTGGAGTATTGTGTGCTTGTTGAATGTTGTTCCGTTGTATCGATTGTTGAAAGATTTTCTGTGAAATATGGCGTTGTTGTTTCCAGTTGCACAACGGAGAATGGCTGGGTAGAATATTGTTCGGTATCGAAAGATTGTTCTGAGGTTTGTTGTTCATTTGTTGAAGGTTGTTCTGTTAAATACTGCGTAGTTGCTGAAGATTGTTCTATAGAGTACTGTGTAATTGTCGAAGGTTGTTCTGTGGAGTACTGTATAGTTGTTGCAGGATGTTCTGTAGAATACTGTGTAGTTTTTGAAGATTGTTCTGTAGAGTACTGTCTAATTGTCGACGGTTGTACTGTAGAATACTGTGTAGTTGTTGGAGGTTGTTCTGTAGAGTACTGTATAATTGTCGAAGGTTGTACTGTAGAATACTGTGCAGTAGTTGAAGGTTGTTCTGTAAAATATTGTATAGTTGTCGAAGGTTGCTCTGTGGAGTACTGTATAGTTGTTGAAGGTTGTTCTGTAGAGTACTGTGTAATTGCCGAAGATTGTACTGTTGAATACTGTGTAGCGGTTGAAGGTTGTTGTGTGGAGTACTGTATAGTTGTTGCAGGTTGTTCTGTGGAGTACTGTATAGTTGTCGAAGATTGTTCTGTTGAATACTGTGTAGTGGTTGAAGGTTGTTCTGTAGAATACTGTATAGTTGTTAAAGGTTGTTCTGTAGAGTAGTGTATAGTTGTCGAAGGTTGTTCTGTGAAGTACTGTACAGTTGTCGAAGGTTGTTCTGTAGGATACTGTATAGTTGTCGAAGGTTGTTCTGTAGAATATTGTGCAGTTGTTGAAGGTCGTTCTGTAGGATACTGTGTAGCTGTCGAAGGTTGTTCAGTAGAGTACTGTGTAATTGTCGAAGGTTGTTCTGTGGAGTACTGTACAGTTGTCGAAGGTTGTTCTGTAGAATACTGTATAGTTGTCGAAGGTTGTTCTGTAGAATATTGTGCAGTTGTTGAAGGTCGTTCTGTAGGATACTGTGTAGCTGTCGAAGGTTGTTCAGTAGAGTACTGTGTAATTGTCGAAGGTTGTTCTGTGGAGTACTGTACAGTTGTCGAAGGTTGTTCTGTAGAATACTGTATAGTTGTCGAAGGTTGTTCTGTAGAATATTGTGCAGTTGTTGAAGGTCGTTCTGTAGGATACTGTGTAGCTGTCGAAGGTTGTTCTGTAGAGTACTGTGTAATTGTCGAAGATTGTTCTGTAGAATACTGTGTAGTTGTTAAAACTTGTTCGGTAGTGTACTGTTCTGTGCGATAAGATTCTGCAGTCGAAGGTTGTTCAGTGATATACTCTATTGTTGTTTCCTGTTGCTGAACCGAAATTTGTTCCGTAGAATGTTGTTCAATATCAGAAGGCTGCGTGGTGGATACTTGTTCAGTTGTTAAATGTTCTGTAAAGTATTGCCTAGTCGTTGAAGGTTGTTCTGTGTAGTATTGGGTAACTGTGGAAGGTTGTTCTGTAGAGTATCGCGTAGTTGTTTCCGCTTGCTCACCAGTGAATTGCGTCGTAGAATATTGTTCAATACCAGACATTTGCGTTGTCGATTGTTGCTTAGTGGTCGATTCCTCCGTAAAATACGGGGATGTGTTTTGCAAACTCTCCGTAGAGTAGCGTTCAGTCGTTGTCGGTGTCTCAAATGTTGTTTCTTGCAAAGGGTACTGTGCAGTCACAGTAATCAACGTGACATGTTCTGTTGTCATTAAATTAGAACCTTCGGTCAAATGCTTTTCGGTAGAACTATCGTCAAACGTAACAACCTCGACTGTACTTCTTTCGCTAGACACATCTACAGATTCGGTAACATCAATCGGTGTTTCTGTCGTGTATATGTATATAGGCGTAACCGTAACAACATCTCCCGATAACGGTGTTGTTTCCGTGATATGAACATACGTAACCGGAGTGACTATCTGTACCCTGTCTGTTGTTGCTCGATTCAACTCTGTCGTAAACGTTGTATCTGTGGCGGTAACGCGTGTACCATCATACGGCACGGTTGTTGTTTCAACGGGTGTAGGAGCTGTTTCAATATCTCCTACCGTTGCAACAACTTCCGTGCTCTCATCCGAAATATCTTTAACTCCGGGAACCTCCGAAGTCGTAACTTCAACGGGCAACATTGTATCTATGTCTTTAACAGTTGCAACTGTGTCCGAAAACGGAGTGGTGAACAACGTCGTTGAAGTATCTGAAGTGTCAGTTGTCGAAATTGAACTACTATCTTCGGCAACAGAAATCGTGGTACTTTCCATCGAGTACGAAGTCGTCGAAGTTTCCTGGTGAATCGTGGATAAAGTAGTTTCTAGAGTATTAAGCTGTGTAGTGTTGGATTCATCGATATAGTGAGTCGTGTAATCGTAAGTAGACAACGAGGTTTGCGTGGTAGTGTCTGTACAAGCGTCATCCTCGCATCCACAAACAGGCCTGTGTGCTTTAACCCGACATCGAACTGGCAATCGACAATGATCGATGCAAGGATCAACGCAGGATCCTTCGACACACGCTTCTGTGTCGCTGCAGTCGTCGTCGGACTCGCAGAAATAGTCTGGCGTGTAGTCGTGAACTGCTGCGGATACAACACAACATCAGCACACTGATCGCAGCCAAGAGAGAATTTGTACAGAACATAAGAAGGCTGAAAAACTTTCAAGCGTTTCATTAAACTATGCTACGATCATACACTATTTACTCCAAGTAATCTACGAATTAATATTATGTAGGATTAAGTTATTGGCATGCTCGCATGTATAATAAATAGACAAGCTATCGGTCAGAAGTATCATCGAATTAGGTCTTTACAGAGACAGATGTAACGGAGAAAAAAAAAATAATCGTCGAACAGTAAGAACATCGGCAGAGTAGCGGGAGAGTATTCTAAATTTCGAGGGTGGTGAACGGTTGTATCTGTGATATTGGAACCTGAAACGTTTTGTTATTCAGACAACGGAATCGTGTTTGATCATTCATCGATCTCGGTAACGATTGTATTGCGATCCAAATTGTGTTGGCAGAGTTAGTGGTGGGGTATACTTGCTATTATGGGAAAAATTCGTTTGGTATAGTCAGATGGTTGTGTGACTCGTATCTTCACTGCCATATGTGTTTTCTAATTATTTTCAATTAGTATGAATCATTAAGCATTCATATTACCTGTACCTTCTTATCACTAAGCGTCCCTATCACTATGCATTGCTATCATTACTTGTTCCAAATGTTGTATAACCACTTTTGCTTTTTGCAAATTCGTTGTTGCAACGATTTGCTCTCGTTACTCTACATTTCTACCATCGTACGCCCGGCCATTACGCGTTCCTATCACCAGGCATTGATGTCATTACTTGGTCGAATTACTACTCGTCCCTATTACCACACATTGTTGTCAGTACTTACTCTAATTACCACCCGTCCCTGTCACAATGCATTGCTATTATTATTTTTCCCAATTACCATTCGTCTCTATTACCACACAGTAGTATTCTCACACGTCCCTATTACCACGCGATAATACCCCACTCGTCTTTATCACCACGTGTCTCTATTACCACGCGTCCATATTGTTATATGTTCTTATTATTGCTCGATCCTACTACCACACGTGTCTATCATTGTACGTCTCTATCACTACTCGTCCCTATCATTACACGTCCTTATTATCACTTGTCAGTATGACACACGTCATATCGCTACGCATTGCTGTATACTGTGCAATAAAGCACCAGATATAATCCTACGAATAATGCACCGAGACGTGACAACCACTAAGATCTCCCATCGCTTCATTCAACAGCTCATACACACCACCACTTGGTCTATCAACCCAACTTATACATAAAGAAGATATTCGCATTTTTGTACATGAACCGTGTTAAATTCCACTGTCTGAACGGTTGGAAACCTGAAAAGTAGCAACTGGTATGTTTGGTGTGAGGCAGTATAGGCGAGTAAAAAATCGTAGATAGATATCGTTAAAGATATTCGGAAGAACGTATCGTCGTCGACGGCGGCTAAATCAAAGTCGAGTGACAGAGTGACAGCGAAGAGATACAGAAAGACGTGAGAGCGAGAGCGAGATAGAGAGATAGGTGGTGAGAAATGGTGTTTACCTTTCATGCATCCGTATTTAGTATCTGGCACAAAGCCGGGGGGACAGAACTTGCAGATAGGCTTGTGCTCCTCCACGTAACAGGGGGCATCAGCCGGACAGGTGGAGTTTCTGCATGGGTCCACGCAGCGATAGTTGCGGCACGCCAAGTCTGGAGAGCAGCCACTGTCTCGCAGGCAAATGGAGAGGGAGGGATTGCAATTTTGTGTGCAAATGCAGACAGGACGGTGGTCCAGGACATCGCAGGTTTTATCAGCCGGGCAGGGCTTTTTCTTTCTGACGTTACACGGGTTCTGGCATTTCCCGTTCACGCACGCGGCGTTCGACGGACAGTCGAAGTCCCTGGTGCATGTCAACGTGTCGGGGGCGCATGTCAGCTCGCCGACCTCGTTCACGACGAAACCGTACTTGCACACGCACATCGGCCGGTGATTACGCACCTGGCACCTCTTGTTCACCTCGCAGGCGTAACGAGAACTGAGACACGGGTCCCGACATTCGCCCGTTCGCGTGTGACACGACAAACTCTCCGGACAGTCGCGATCCGACGAGCAACCGATGCTCGGTGTAGGTCTGGGATTGAGCGTATCGCATTTGGGGTCTGGATGACAGGCCGTGTGGGGCATACCGATATAACACTGCGGACAGGAACACCGTGGCTTGTGCAAAACCACACGACACAGAGCGTTGATCCCACAGGCACCGCGGAGACCACACGGGTCCACGCATTGCAGGTTTATGCAGGCTTTTTCATTGGGGCACTCTAGGTCACTGGTGCATTCGCGCTCTATCTCAACCAATATTTCGATGTTTTTATTTTTTTTTTTTAGAGTCGTAGTGTCATTGGTGTAGAGTCGGTGGAACGGTGGGTGGTGGTTGTGGTTGTGGTGGTGATGGGACAGGAAAAAAAAAGAAAAAAGCATATATAAGAACTGTGAAAAGAAACTTTCTCACAAATAACATAAACCACATGCTTTGTATTTATAATACGGAAATAAAATAGGGTAGCTCTTGTGAAGAAGTAAAAATAGAGAACGAACTTTACACTCTTTTACGACAACACGAGGTGTCAACCTCTGGTTGTCCAAAGAAATATATATACATACGGGTGTATATATATATATATATGTATATATGTACCGTAAATTGGCAAGCAGCGATATTTACAACACAAGCCCCCACAGTATTCAACGAGAAAATAAGAGGAAAATAATGTAACAGTGGATAAATCCAGCAAAAAAATAACAAGCATGGGTAAATATGAGAATGTCCCTTTCGCAGTTCCCAATCTGTATCATTAATCCTATGTTTAAAAAAAAAAAAAACGGATCATCGGTGTTCACTGTGAATGTGTACCTTCTTTGTCGTTGCAATTAATTGCCGTCTATATGTCTCTCTCTCTCTTTCTTTATATATATGTATATACGTTTTTTTTTCATTAGCATATTGCTCGATAATACGGTTTCCTCAAGACAGATTGGATACTGAAATAAACATTCTACATATGAATAGTTATGTGTGAGACACGTGTGATATGTGTTTCTTCTTCGGACACATTATGTACAGTATGCCTAACTGTCTCTATATATAAATATATATGTATATAATATGTACAGGTATATATGTTGACCATTGTGAGTAAATCCAGTGTCGTATAATATATATATATATGTATAGAATCTGGTAACTGGTCCAATCACATCTGTCTCTCGATTGTTAACGATTCACTGGATTAATACATCTATGTATTACTTCAATTCCTACTAGACGATACATGGTTATTCTACGGACCATGTTCCACTGATCGTCAGTATTGCTCGCTAGTCACAAATGCTGTACATGAAATTAATAGATCTGCCCGGTTAAACAGTTAGTAGGTCGTCCCTTACCTGTGGTGCACTCAACGTCTGGCGAGCCACTGGTGCCGGGTGGACATCTGCACACAAATATCGCACCGTCACGGATGCACTCTGCACCCTTGCCGCAACCGTTCGTGCGACAATCGCCTAACGACTTGTCTCCGCTACCTGTAATCACAAATTCACTATAAGTACGCAATCTGGACGTTTGAGCTCCACAAACGCTAGAAATTCTGAGATCGAGAGTAAGATAGCTTTGAGATTAGTTCGTTTTGAGACAAGGTGATCTTTAGAGTAATACTGGATTTAGGTCAGTTTGAGATTAGGTATTATTAGGACCTCGTGACATTCAGACGAGATAGATTTGCATAAGGTAACCTTGGATCAAGGTAGTACTTGGACGAGGTGATCGTGGCTCAAGATATTATTCTGACCAGGTGACCTTGGAGCAAGGTATTAGTCGGACGAGGTGACCTTGGAGCAAGTTATTATTTGGATGAGGTGACCTTGGACCAAGGTATTATTTGAAGGAGGTGACCTTGGACCTGGGTATTATTTGGACGAGGTAACCCTGGACCTAGTTATTATTTGGACGAGGGGATTTTGTAGCAAGGTATTATTCGTACGAGGCGACTTTGAAGGCACTGAAATCCCATATCCGTGTAATTAAATTGTATCACATCAAGATACCCTAAGAGAATATAAGATAGGTGAAAGATAGAAGGTCGTATCGATCTATATATACAAATGTTCATGATAATTTTCTTTGAGAGCCATGTATCCAATAATTAGCAAACGAACTTACAAGCTTGCATCGGATCGCCAGACGGATAATTCGGTGGGCAATAACACTGTGGCTGGTTCTTGTAAATGCGACACGCGGCATTGACCCCGCAACGAGCGTCCTTGCAGAGTTCACCTCCGTCGCAGATACAAGCCTGATGAGGATCGCCATGGCATCCAGGATCGCAAGTGCACTCGAATCCGTTCAAGGTCTCCCTGCACTTAGCGTTCACTCCGCAGGGTCTTCTCAGGCACTCGTCACCTCCTGAAACATCGAACGTGTCATTCAGAGGTCCTTGAACACACAAATCGAATAAACCGTAGCCTCCAATACCTTTCTTGCAGTTGATCTTCGGGTTTCCGTAGTGTCCAGGTGGACATGAACACTGAGCCTTCCTGTTGACTACCCTGCACTGTGCGTTGAATCCACATACGCCGTGTTGCAGACAAGGATTCGTGCAAACTCCGTCTTCGCTGCAGCGTTTGTTCGCCTCGCAGTCGTCGTCTCGGTGACATTCCAGCTGGTAACATTCTTGACTTGGCTCTCCCTGGAAACCTTCCGGGCATAGACACACTGCACGGTGATTTGAAACGCGGCAGAGCGCGTTGATGCCACATGGGGATCCGTTGGCGGAACATGGGTCCTCGCATTGGCCATTTACGCAGGATAAAGATGATGGACAGTCGGAATGAGTGCGACATCCGACTAGACACAATCCTCCGTCGCAAACGTAACCCTGCAAAAATTAATATACAGTATATATGAATGTATACAGAGATTCATAGAACGAATAGAAGAATGAAAACAAATACATGAATATATATGAATATAACGTATACATGTGAATGTGTAGATGAATAGATAGGATAGATAAATTACATAAGTACATAATAGTTTAGATTAAGTCGAGTCTGTATAAGTTGGCAGAACTAATAAATGAAACTTCAAAGGGAAAGTACGAAACGAACTATTACCTTCGGGCAGTAATTATTGACGTCACACTTGATACGACACTTTCCAGAATGGCAAACTTCCCCGCAGGAGCACTGATCCTGACCTGAGCAACTCTTCGTGCAGAAACCAATTTCATCGCATTCGCATGAACTGTCGCAGGGAATCATGGATTTGGCGCAGCTGATCAACGCGTTTCCGTAATAATTAGCTGGACAGCTGCATTGCGCCACGTGGTTCACCACACGACACCCTGCGCAATCTCCGCAAGCTTTGCCACCCTCGCAAGGATCTACAGTAAAGAAACATCGTGAACTATGCTGATCGTAAAATCGATCGATTCACGATATCAGTGTCGTACAAAAATTCTTACTCTTGCATTTGTTGTTCACGCAAGATTCGTCGTTGGGGCAAGCGTTGTCGCTGCGGCATCCGATGTCGCATAACCTGTTCTGGCAGATCTGATTCGCCGCGCAATGATCGTCGCTGTTGCAGATGGCCTTGCAAATACCAGCGTCGCACCGTTCGTCACTCAGGCAATTAGCATCGCTGCGAAATGATTTACATATTGTAACCAGTTCGCGTTACAAGGAACGCCGTGTACAAGGATTAATTGTTTCACCTTCTGCAGGTGGCGTAACAGGATCTTCCGTAACACGTTTGACCTGTCGCGCATTCCAGTTCCGTGTTGCAAGGAAGGAACGCCTGTTTGCATCCAATTACGGGATCGCCGACCAACGGGGCGGGACACGCGCATAATTTCCGGTGATTCACGACCGCGCACTTAGCGTTCACTCCGCAGGCGTCGGAGAGCGAGCAAGGATCTACGAACGAGAAGGATAACGTCAGACAGGAAACCCAACAATATTTTAGAGTATAAGAACACTTCACCAGAAGCTCGTGAATATAACCAGGTTCAACACTTTGAATGTTAAAGCAAAGGGTCAAAGCCTTTATTTAAGCATTTTAACTTAAAATTGAATTCAATCTAATATATTTGAGACAGGAGGATCTAAAGGTGGGATTTGAGAACATCAGAGGAGTGTACGAGGAGAAATGTGTAGAGTGAATGCATAATCTTATTGAAAGCATAAAGAAAGGGTTAGTAATAACTTAAAGAGACTCTAGGAGGATCTAGAGATATATTCCGGTTCCAATATCTAAAGGGTAGTAGTAACCTAACTACTATCTCGAATGATTATTAAACCCATCACTACTCCCGAGTGCAATGACCGTTGAAAGGTATCTTACCCTGACACTGGTTGTTGATGCAGGCGAAATTATCCTGGCACTCCACATCGGATCTGCATCCGATCACGCAAACAAGTCCCTCGCAAATCTCTCCGCTCCTGCAATCCTCGTCCCTCCTGCACAACGATTTGCAGACGCCCGAGGGATCGCAACGTTCGTTGCTGAGACAATTCAAGTCCGTGGAGCATACAGGTGTGCAAACTCCTCCGATACAGGCAGTTCCCGACGAGCAATCCCTGTTCGCTTGGCAGGCGGGTCCAGGTGATCTGAGACAAGCCACTTTCGCGGTAGGGTTGGGTATGAAACCCGCGGGACACGAACAAGTGGCTCGTTGATTGAACACGGTGCACTTGGCGTTGGGTCCACAAGGAGTTGCTTCGCAAGGGTTGGTGCATTTGTTGGTGATGCAGGCCTCATTCGCGTTGCAGTCCTCGTCGGCACGACATCCGAACGTGCACATGTTGTAGAGACATATGTGACCCAGGAAGCAGTCGTTGTCGAGTCTGCAGGTCAATAGACAGTTGCCGCGGACGCATTTCTCGTTGAACGCGCACTCGTTGTCGCTGGTGCAGATCGGTAGACACACGTTGTCGCGGCATGTGTTGCCCTCGCTGCAATCGTTGCTGTCTCTGCAGGACACGGGCACTGAAACGATAAATCGAATTAATATGTCTTTCTGGATATTCAAACATAATAAGCAGGGATCCATGAGAGCAAAAATGTCAGCGGATTGTTACGTCAGAGTATTGCTATCAGATTGTCAAATACAGTAAAAAGCCATTTTCTTTCTCTTCATAAACTGGTAAAACTTTCCGATGGACTTAATATTTCGACAGAGAAGTTTGAAGACCTAGCTGATTATAAAACTACTACACTTTATTATTAAGGTGTCCCATAAATTCCTTCCCTGTTTAATAGAAATGTATACAGAATATTTATTGTTTAAGATTTGTTGCATTAAATATGAAGAGTTCTATCGCCCTCTTTAATGCTTCAGGAAATATTATTTACTCCTTGGTTACTTGCAAAATATTCCTCGAAATGCGTTTTTATGTTATATCAAGAAGAGAAGAAACTTATGAGACAAGCTAATACCAGGCAATCCTGTCACACGTCCCTGTTACAATGCACCGTTATTGCTGCACACTCAATGATCATAAAACTTACGTCTCACACACTCCAGCTCCGAGTTACCAGTGAATCCCGGAGCGCAGCTGCACTGTTTGATGTGACTCTTCACGTTGCATTCCGCGTTGATTCCACACGCGGCTCTCATGTCGCAGGGATCGAGACATTGGCCGTTCTGGCACACGTCCGACAGATTGCATTCCTCGTCAGATTGGCAGAACGCTGGAGGAATTTCCAATTAATTCACCGTTCAATAAATTGAACGATACATCTAACGGTTACGGAATACTTACGTCGGCAGATTCCTTCGTAACAATAAGTATTGGTGGAGCAATCAACGGCCGACGAGCAAACGACTGGTTTCGGTCGACAGCCTATACTCAAATTGTCAGGATCACCCTCGTAATCGGATCGACACTGGCAGGCTGCCGCGTGATTAGTAGCCACGCAGTCCGCGTTCGGTCCACACTGAGTACGTGAGCAAACATCTGCAGCAGAAGGGCGAAGTTATAACCGGTAATTTGTGACACAGAAATTAGTGAAATCACACGCAGAGGAATTGTGTACGCACCGAAACACTTTGGTACGTTGTTGACATTTATGCATTTGGCAGTCAATGGGCAATCGTCGTCGTTCAGACACTCGACCGGTGGTTGACAGCCGCTGTTGTACGCGTCGCCCACCATTCCTTGTTGACAGTGACACTTGTAGGATCCCCTGGAATTCTCGCATATTGCTCCAGGACCACATGGTTCGCTCTGACAATAATCGATGAGCTGACAACCGTGAGTTGGTTCGCCCGTGTAACCCGGCTGACACGTGCAAATCTGGAGGACAATATGCAATTGATTGTCTTATAGGTTTCAACGTTTCAATGTGGATAGATAATAACATATTATATTATTTGTTTATGATTATTTGTGTATACATATATATACAAATATATACATACAAAAAATATATATACAAACTGTATATGATATATACATATATTTGCATATGTAAAAATTTAGTATAATAATCATAAGGCGGTTAATAGTTATATTGTTAGTTAATAATTACGAATGATTACCTGTACGTGTTTCTCCGCGGTGCAAATAGCATTAACGCCGCAAGGATTGTGGGCCAAACAGGCGATCCTGCATTTGTGGGTATCACAGATTTTCTCTCCGCTGCAATCGTCGTTGGTGTCGCACTCGATGGGTTGGCAACCGATCTTGTCGTCCTTGGCGTTTCCAAAGAAACCATTTTTGCAAGAACACACTGCCACGTGGTCTTTGGCTCTGCATTCGGCGTTGCGTCCACAGAGAACCAAATCACACGATTTCTGACACTCTGCTTGTCCGATGTTGTTTTTGATGCATCTCTCGTCGTAGGAGCAATCGTCGTCCGATGTGCATCGCAGTTCTTGCACGCAGATGCTGTTGTGACAGTATTGATATTCTGGGCAGCTTGAGTTGCTTTTGCAGGTAGGCTGACAGAGACCATTGATGCAAAGCTGGTCACCGATGCAGTCCCTGGTGCTGCCACATAGTGCTGCAGAAACACGAAACTCGTTACTCATTCACTTCAATTGTCATTCATTTTCTTTAACTTCATTACCTGTACATATACCGCCGTTGCATGCTGAACCCGTTGCACACTGAGAGTCCGATTTACAGTATTGAACAGGTGTACAACCCAGATTCGGGTCACCTGTACCACCTGGCTGACACGTGCACACGGCACTGTGATTCAAAGGCGAACAATCCGCTCCTTGGCCGCAAACGTTCGACAGAGAACAAGGATCGACGCACTTGTGATCGAAACACGCGTCCGAAGGACTGCAGTCGCTGTGATAGTTGCACTCCAGGTGAACGCATTCCAACTGCAATTGCAATCGCATAGTTCGTATTAAAAATTGCAACAATTTTACAAGCGTGATATATGGACTCTAGTAAAAACCAACGCAATAAGGAATGCCAATCATTTCCTGCATTTATACGAATAAATACATTTGTATTTTGTTCGCTGGAGAATAAATATTCCATCAGTTTGGTACGAGTCCATGATTTGATCAATTTCGAATACTCACTGCTGGATTTCCGGTGGTTTGGCCAGGACATTTACAGAGGGGTACGTGATCCTGAACGAAGCACTCCGCGTTCCTGCCACAAGCTGTTGAAATGTCGCAAGGATTCGTGCATCTATTATCGACGCAAGCTGCGGAGTTTGGACAATCGGTGTCCGTGAAGCAAGCTCCGGGTTGTTTGCAGCCGGTCTTGAAGGGATCACCCACTAAACCGTGTGGACAGACACATTCGTACGATCCTTCTGAATTCTGGCAGCTGTATAGGAAAACATTTCATTATAGTTAAAATCATTTAACTTTTAAATTTATTAATTGATAATTGATAATTGATAATTGATTGAAATCATAATTAGAATCATTTAAATTTACACATCATACTAGTTTCACAGCTTTTTATCCTCGTATTACTTACACTGCAGATGGATGGCAAGGGTTGCTCAAGCATTCGTCAACGTCGACACAGATATCGCCCGCTTGGACAAATCCAGGATAGCATTTGCATTGTCCAGTGTGATCGTAGGCAACACAGTTACCGTACCCGCAGTCCACTTGGTTGCAAGGACCTGGGCAATTTGAAACAAAAGGTCAAGTCACCGTGTAAATAATAACCCGGAATAATCTTCACAGATCCGATCGCTTACTGCTGCATTTGTTGGTATCCTGATTGCAATATTTGTCCGTGGGGCAGTCGGTGTTGGAAAGGCACTCCACTTTGAAGCACCCAGCAGAATCGCCTATGTACCCAGGCTGACACTGACAAGCTGCAGTGTGATCCAGCACCGAGCAAACGGTGTTGGGTCCACAGTCGACCAGAGAGCACGGATCCGTGCAATTGTGTTGGACGCACGCTTGCGAGTCTGGACAATCGGCGTTCACCGTGCACTGATGAGGTGTGACGCATCCCGACACCACGGGATCACCAGCGGTGCCCAATGGGCAGACGCAGCGATACGATCCTTGAATGTTGACGCACTCTGCACTCGAATGACACGGTTGATCCTCGCACTCGTTCACGTCCAGACAGTGTTCCGGCCCGGCAGTGAATCCGTGACTGCACTTGCATTTGTTGTTGATGCACACCTCGTTGTCCTTGCAGCCGGTATCCGAGGTACAACCCACTTGGCACACTCCGTCGATGCACAATTCACCGGGCAAACAATTGCTGTCGCTGTAGCACACTTTCACGCAGATGCCGTTCTTGCAGCGTTCTCCTTCGGCGCAGTTGTTCTGCTCGCTGCACTGACATTGGCAGAATCCAGAGACACACATGTGCTGGCTGGGACAATCTTGATGACCGTCGCAGATGCCTGGCACCCTGACGCAACCTTGCTGGGGTGTGGGATTCCCGTGAAAACCGAGGGGACAGGTGCAGGTCGTCGCGTGATTGGTGCAGCTGCAGATCGCGTTTGGACCACAGACATCTTTCCTTTTACATGGATCTACAGAAAATAATTATAGGTTACTTAACCACTGCATCACCCCGCTGCCATGTGCGCATGGTACATTACAACCTATCCCAACCAATTCACGTTCAACTGCCCTAGTTTTAACTAGTCACTGACCTTGACACTTGTTGTTGATGCAGGATTCGGTGGAAGGACAGTTCTTGTTGCTTCGACATCCCAGAATGCAAACTCCGTTGACACATGCCTGATCGTTCTGACACTGATTATGCGTGACGCAAGGAATCATACACTTGTTGTTCAAACACTTTTCACCGGTGGAGCAGTCGGCAGTAGCTCGGCAAACAGCTGTAAGAAACATTTCTTAGGACCAAGATTCTGCAGATATTACGATCGAGCAATAAAATAAATCTTACCTATACACTGTCCGTCCAGACACACGCTGTCTTCGCAATCGGCGTCGGCGACACAATAATTCTTCGCGCGCACGCATCCATCTTGCGGTCCCTTCGACGACGGGACAAATTTGTGGATGCACTTGCAAGTCGGTTGTCCGTTGATAATCTCGCAGATGGAATTGGCTCCGCACGCATCTTCGCAAGGATTCACGCAACGATGATTGTGGCAGATGGAGTGCACAGGACAGTCCTTGGCGCTGGCGCAATATCCTTCGGGTTGGCAGCCGTTGCCGTAAGGATCGCCGACGAAATTAGGCGGACACTGACAGACGGGGTTGCTGGAGGCTCCTGGAACGCACACAGCCGATTCGTGGCAAGGATTCGGATGACACGCTTCGAGGGCGACGCACTCCACGTCGGGTACCGGGTTAGGTCGAAGCCCAGGTGGACATTGACAAATGGCTCTATGGTCATCCGCGATGCAGACAGCGTTCACTCCGCACGCGTTCTCGTCGCAAGCGTCGTAACACGTGTGTGTGAGCCTGTTGCAGAGCTGAGTAGGTGGACAGTCGATGTTGTAGACGCAAGGAACCGTGCGGCATCCTTTGACCACGTCGTTAGGATCGCCAGCGTAGAGTCCAGGTGGACATTCGCAGTTGGCGACGTGGTTGTGGACCACGCAGAGAGCGTTAGGGCCGCAGGTGACGAAGTTGCACACCGGCTGACAGATCAGCAGACCTTCCTCCGTGCTCCTGCAGGTCTGGTCCTCCGGGCACTCGCTGTCGGTCGAGCACCGATCCTTCCTGGGAGTCTGGCAACCCTGACGATCGTTCGGATTGCCCACGAAACCCGGCAAACAGTCGCAGCGACCACGATGTCGTTCGGCCACGCACTGAGAATTGATCGCGCAGGTGAAACTGCGACACACGGGCTCGCACTTCAACACACCCAGAGCATCCGGTCGACAGGCTTCCGTGGAGTGGCAGTCGTCGTCAGAAATGCAATCGGGAACCGACGGTTTCTCGCAGGAGGACAGTATGGGATTCCATTCGTAACCATCCTGGCACTTGCACGTGGCGTGACCGGGAATTATGTCGGGCTCGCACTTCTGGTGGGCGCCGCAGACGACCTTGCTGCACGGGTTCACGCACTCGCGAGCACCGTTGTCCAGATCGATACAGAACGAACCCTCCTGACAGTCGGAATCGTGGTTGCATCCGGGCGTGATGATGGATTTGGACGGCTGACAGCCTTCCACGAGATTGCTGGGGTTACCCTGATAACCATCCACGCACAGACACGAGGACGCGTGATTCTGAGTAATGCACAACGCGTTTGGACCGCACTGCAGTTTACTGCACGCGTCGACGCACTTTCGAACACCCTTGCCGACTTGGAAACAGATTTGTTGCGGTTCGCAGTCGAGGTCGTTGGAGCAGTGACCGTGAAGACGACAGCCTTTGGTCAGGTCGTTCGGGTTGCCGCTGTAACCTGGTGGACACACGCACACTCCGTCCTGGCACACCGACCTGGGACCGCACTTCACGTCGCTGCACTTGTTTATGCACTTGCCACCCACGCAGCTGTAGTCGAAGGGGCAGGGTACAGAGTCGCTGCAAGTGCAGGTCGAGGGATCGGTACAGGGTCCAACTTGGACCTGTTGGCAGCCGATGAAGGGGTTGCCGAAGAAGTCTTCTTTGCAGCGACAGTCGTAACTACCAATCGTGTTGATGCACACAGCGTTGTTTCCGCAAGCGTTTCCGTTGCACTCGTTGATGTCTGTGAAAATGAATATGAACGCGTTATATTCATTTTCATGTTATCATATATTTCATTTATTTAATTATCAAGTATAATTATTCAAGTATATCGACCTAGATATCAATTTTGTATCAAAATTCATTTGTACCAACCATGACACTGAATGTAAGGGTTGCCCGCGTATCCGGGGGGACACAAACACTCGACAGCGTTGGGTCCAGCGTTGCAGTGCGCGTCTTTGCCGCACAACGCGGTGGAGCAATCGGACTTCTCTTGCACTCCGCAACCGTGGTAAGGATTTCCGCTCGTTCCAGGATTACAGACACACTTGGATTCCTGCAGGGTGTACTCGCAGTGGGCGTTGGTACCACAACCAGGGTCACAACTTGCGGGGTTAATCGCTGTCGGGTTATGAACGATTAGCGATCGGTTCATGAAAAACGTTGTTGGTTTATTTGGTTTTTGCGAAACTCACGTGGCATGCAGAGAAGGTCGGGATTTCCTATGAAATACGGGTTGCAAACGCATTTGTTCGTAGCTGGGTCGCAAGAGGCACCCACGCCGCAGACTACGCCCTCGCAGCGACGCTTGCACCTTCCGCTTATGCACACGCTCGGCTCCGCGCAGGGAACTTCCGGAGAACAGACATCCGGTTGGCACTGTCCACCGGGGAACGGGTTGCCCATAAAACCTTCGATGCACTTGCAAGTTGGTCCGCTGTAACTTACTATGCACTGGGCTCCAGCGCCGCAGACGAAACCATCGCATTCTGTAAACGCATTAACAAATTCAGCAAAGTAATTCATAAGAATATGAAGTTATACAGAAATTCAAATGATTATGAAGTTAAACAGACATTCACATAATTATGGAGATATACAGAAATGCAAAAGATTATGAAGCTTTGGGAACACATATGGTATACCCAGATGTATGTATAGTATTATAGGTATACACAATTTCGTTCGCTTCTCAATTTATGTCTAAGGTTTCGAGGATATTTCGATACTCACGTGAAACGCATTCGTTGTTCTTGCCCTCCACGAATCCAATAACGCATCGACACCAGGCAGCGTGTTTGTCGGGTTCGCAATACGCGTTCGGACCACAAGGTATGTTGTCGCACGGGTTCACGCACCTTCCATTCACGCAAGCGAAGAGATTATCACAGTCGTCGTTGGAAGAACACTCGTTCTTCGCAATAGGAACTCCCGTACAACCAGCACCATAAGGATCACCCACTGTTCCCTTCGGACACTCGCATACGTGGTCACCCTTGGTATTGATGCAATACGCACCGTGTCCGCAAGGATTGTTCGCGCACTCGTTCACATCGATACAGCCATGTTGAGGATCTCCTTCGTAACCAGCCTCGCACATGCACCTCGGTGGATCGCTCGGTGTACATTTCGCGTTGATGCCGCACGGGAAACGGTCGCAGGGATCTGAAATGTTTCAGAGATTTTTAAACGACTTTAATTATAGTCAACTGTGCTATAACTATATAAATGTGTCTATATGAATGTGTATATATAAATATAACTCTATAAGTGTGTATATAAATGTATCTGTATAAGTGTGTCTATATAAATGTGTCTATACACATGTATCGATATAAGTGTGTCTATATAAATGTATCTATATAAATGTATGTACTAAACATCAGCCTCAAATTACTTACTTTTACAAAGATTGCCGTCGAGAGGATCAGAGTAAAACGGTGGTGGACAGACGCATTCACCAGGCTGCACGCACTTCTCGTTGGCTTTGCACTCGTTGTCGTTCGTGCATCTCTTTTGGGCCGGAGAACAGAGACCATTGTATGGATCTCCGCCATATCCATGTGGACAGGCGCACTGATAGGAACCAGGCAAGTTTATACATTCCGCTCCATAACCGCAAACTTGATGTCCAATGATACACTCGTTTATGTCTGTAAAGCCGTGGTTGGTTCAAAAAAGGTGAATCATCGGTGGTTCAAAGAAAGTGGTTCAAGGAAGATATATCAAAGAAAATGGTTCAAAGATGAATCAAAGAAGGTGGATTAAAAAAGATGAATGAAAAAGAATGATTTAAAGAAAATCAGTGAATCGAAGGTTATTCAAGATAGAGTGGAACGTTGATACAAACCTTCGCAGGATCCATCGATTTTGGTGGTGTATCCTTTAGGACAGGCACAGTAGCTGACTCCACCAGCAATTGTTATACATTCAGCACCGCTGGGACACTTTTCGCCCTTGGAGCACCCAGCCAACATGCACTTTCCGTTGACGATCTTGTACGGAGGTTGACACTGGCACTCGATGCTGTTACACTCTGGAGTCATAAATTGGTTTATAAACTCCGAAGATTCTTAAAACCGTTATTTTAACATAATTGTGATATTCTACCTTCGCAAAGGGAGAAAGGATTGCCGTTGAACCCGGGTGGACACTGACACTCGTAGCTACCGGGTAGATTCTTGCAAATGGCGTTTACCCCACAAGCAGGTTTCTCCCTGAGCTCCATACACTCGTTGATGTCTCTGCATTTACCGGATTCGTGGTCCCGGGTGTATCCCCTTTGACATATACACACGCTGCTGCCCACGAACTCGTCCTTGATGCACTGTTCCCCAGCTGGACACGGGGTGCTGGGTCCGCAAACGTGCGGGGACTTTGATTCCTGGCAACCGCCGCTGTAAGGATCTCCCGTGGTACCACTAGGACACTGACAGGAGAAGGAACCGGGCTCGTTGTTGCAGATTGCTCCCTGGGGACACGGGTTGATCGCGCACTCGTCGATGTCCCTGCAACCGCCTTTGACTCCGGGTTTTCCGGTGTAACCGCTGCGACACAGACACGTCGCCACGTCGTTGGATAACATGCAGTGAGCATTCGGTCCGCAGGTCAAGTCCTCGCAGGGATCTGATTTGAAAAACATCGGGTGTTCACATACGTGGATCGATAAAATCGTGATTCTGGTATGTCGAATATTTACGTCTGCAGTCGTTCCCAACGTTGGGCTCCGGGCACAGACATCGTTTCTGTGGGTCGCATATGGCGTTTCCGGGGCAATCGCCGTCAGCTTCGCAGGTAACTATACCGACACACTTGATGTAAGGATCGGGGTCGGGAATGGTTCCCTCTGGACACGTGCACGAGTAGGAACCCTCCGTATTCGTGCAGGTTGCTCCGTGACCGCAGGTGTCGTGTCTGCTACACTCGTCTACGTCTGTATTAAAAGACCACGATAAATTTATAATTTAATGTGTTAATTTAAATTGTAACTTATTTGTAACTTAGTTAAATGATGTTATAATTTAAATGTGTTTATATAGTTCTGACGTACCCATGCATTGTTTGAAGGCATTTCCGGAAAATCCTGGTTTGCACTGACAACTGAAGCCACCGAGAGTGTTGGTACAGATCGCGTTTCTTCCGCAACGTCCAGAAGGACCATTGACGGCGTCACATTCGTTTATATCTGGTTCGAGAAACAAATTATTTATTAACAATTAAGTCACGGTGTTCGAAAAGTCCGCGTAGAAATAGGAACACGATTTATTTATGAATAAATTAATTATGAAATTATTTATTGACTTATTCATTATTAAATATATTATGAAGTTTCAAATTTATTACCAAGTATATTATTGAGTCTCAAATACACTATCAAGCATATTACTAAGTCTCAAGTCCATAAAATATCAAAGTACACAACTTAGAAAAACTCGAAAAAGCAATTCTCACCAACGCAGCCAGCTGCAATATCGTTCGGATTGAATGTCCAGCCATCTTCGCATATGCAGTAAGCTTCGTGGCCATCAGCCTTGCAATACGCATGATCACCGCAAGTCACTTCGTCACAAGGTGCTGTGGAAATAAAACCACGTCTTCAATTACCTCTGCAGGGTCTACATTGACCTTCGATCAAAATTATTCGACTTCAATTCACCTTTGCAGGGTATGTGCGGTGGAGTTCCGACAAAACCAGATTCGCACTCGCAGTGGTAGCTTCCTCTGGTGTTGCTGCAGATGGAAGCGGATCCGCACGGGTTCGAGAGACACTCATCCACATCCGCACACTCCGCTCCCACCGCCTTGAATCCTTTTTTGCAGAAGCATTGTCCTTCTATGCACTCGGCGTTGTTCACACAGTCGAAGTTCGATTTGCATAAGGTAGTCACGTCGGTCTACGATGAAGTTTGGGTTAGAAAGAAACAAATGTTGCCAGAAGTGGACGGATAAATGTAAAGAGTAACAGAATTAACACCAAAAAGGGGACAAATGATCCTTCCACAAATTTTATATTTCAAATGATAAAATTTATTAAGCTACTTGAAATTTGTGCTGATTGTCATTAAGATAAAGAATCTATAAGTGTATTCATTTATGTTTCTTCGTTTGTTAATTTATTTTTCAACTTCAATCTTAACATCAAAATAATTGTAAGGAGTAAAGTTTAAAGTGAGGTCAATCACCTGTTCACAAGCTACTGTCGGGTTGGGGTTGGCACTGTACCCCGTTGGACAGACGCAATTGTATCCAGGATCCGTGTTTTTGCAAATGGCGTACCTTCCGCAAGGGTTCTCCAACGCCGCGCATTCGTCGATATCTAAGAATCAACAGTGACATCAATAAAATTGGAGCAGAGTCGGTGCTTTCTATTATACAATGCGAATATCCAAATTATTCGCATCTGGGAGCAACTGCACATTGCAGATTTTTATTGACCGATAAAATATACATATACCGATAACTCATAAATAAAACAAGTAAATTTGATACTGCTTCATAAGAAAAATTGGCCAAACACGGCAGTAAGAGCTCAACTTAGAAAATGAATTAAAACTAAGAAAGTTTCACCAAACCGATGAAACTATTGGCCAATAAAAAAATTCGCAGTGAGGCTATTCTAAGTTCGTTAGTCAGAGTGCATGAAGCCTACACAACCGACGTGATGGCACCTTTGACATGTAACGAGAGCAGTGCAATCGCGGTCAAACGGTTAGAGATGTTAAGATTTGTCGATGAACGTGCAAATGAATCGTTTGATGGAAGAGAACGGAACAAATCGCGAATACAATTAATATAGAAAATTAGTTTAAACGAACGATACGTCTTTGAAAGAAGGACGCTATGATCTTAATTGCTAACCGCTGCATCCCTTAAAAGGATCTCCTGTGTAGTCCTCCTTGCAACTGCATACGAAGCTGCCGATCGTGTCGCTGCACTCGGCGTTCTCGCCGCAAGGATTTCTCTCGCATTCGTTCACGTCTGTTAATCAACACGGTTAATCGCATGTTATCGTTACTGGACTGGATTAAGTCGCAAAACGCGACAACTATACGTGATCTTTTACGAGAAGTTAGAGAGGAGACTGACTTTCACACAGTGTTAGTCCTTGACCGATGAAGCCCTGGGGACAGATGCACTTGTACGATCCCGGCACGTTGATGCACCTTGCGTTTTCCGCGCATGCATCCGTCCGACCGCACTCGTTCACGTCGATGCAACCGTGTGTCGAATCCATCTGATATCCAGCACGACATCTGCACTCGAAACTACCCTCTGTGTTCACGCAATCCGCGTCCAAGCCACAGGGTGAACTCTCCTCGCACTCGTTTACATCTGTCACCGCGATGGTTAGTCATATCACTATTAGCTCTTGATTAATCACAATCTCGTCGATACATTAATCGTGTTACGCAATGAATTTTATTTTAATTGTTAATACGAATGATTATTAGGCTTGGTCACAAACATTTCGACATGTGGAGTGAAGCATCGTTATATTATTAACGAACAACTTTTAGTACTAGTATTTTAGGCTACGCGCGTGATGACACGTGGTCGTTCAATGTATGATAATACTGTTGTAATACGATTATAACATACAGCGTATGTATGTTAATACGTAATGATAAAATACGTAGCCATACGGTACGTGGCGATACAATGTTCTCATAAATAGCATTCGTATAGCGAGACTTCACTGTACTACGTTTTCCTACCTCTTGTCTATCGCCTACCACACCGAGACAATCTCGATATACTGACTCGTATGCTTTCTAATCTTGTGTATTACAAATAATCAAAAATAGTCACTTACCGTGACAGCCGATCCAAGGATCTCCGCTCATTCCTTCCGGGCAGGCGCACCGGAAACTGCCATGTACGTTAACACATTGAGCCGATCGACCGCAAGGACTGCGCTGACATTCGTCGATGTCCACGCATTCTTCTTCGGGACTGCCGTTGTATCCCTCGGGACATTCGCACTTGTGAGCACCAGGTAAATTGACGCACAGAGCACCCCTTCCGCAAGCACCCTCGTATTCGCATTCGTTTATATCGATACACTGCACCAAATTACAATGTAACACATACGAATTGATCATACGTCTCACATGGTTGAACTTTTATGCAGAATTGATCATATGTACCAAATGATTGAACTTGTATGCAGAATTGATCATATGTGACAAATGATTGGACTTGAATGTAGAATTGATCATATGCATCAAATGATTGAACTTGTATGTAGAATTGATCATATGCACCACACGAGTGAACATGTATGTAGAATTGATCATATGTACCAAATGATTGAACTTGTATGTAGAATTGATCATATGTACCAAATGATTGAACTTATATGCAGAATTGATCATATGTGACAAATGATTGGACTTGAATGTAGAATTAATCATATGCATCAAATGATTGAACTTGTATGTAGAATTGATCATATGCACCACACGAGTGAACATGTATGTAGAATTGATCATATGTACCAAATGATTGAACTTGTATGTAGAATTGATCATATGTACCAAATGATTGAACTTATATGCAGAATTGATCATATGTGACAAATGATTGGACTTGAATGTAGAATTGATCATATGCACCACATTATTGAACTTATATGCAGAATTGATCATATGCATCAAATGATTGAACATATATGCAGAATTGATTATATTTATCAAACAATTGAACTTGTATGCAGAATTGACCATGTGTAAAATTGATCATTTGTACATATAGAATGATTGAACTTGTATGACCAAACAGACAAATTTGTAAATGAAGCTATGACTAAATTAGTGTAAATATCTGATGATAGGAGAAGATAGGATACTGACACTTTCGTACGGGTCTCCCGTGAAGCCGTCCTGGCACGCGCATGTATAATTTCCTTGAGTATTATGGCAGACGGTGTTGTCGCCGCACGCACCGGGTATCACGCACTCGTTGACGTCTTCGCAGTGCACTTCGCCGTCGCCTATATAACCAGACTTGCATTTGCATAGGAAACTCGATGGGAGATTACAGCATTCTGCGTTCTCCACGCATCTCGATGCAAAGGCCGGGTTGTCGCACTCGTTGATGTCTGCAGATAAGTATCAGCGAGCAATGAGGAAACGAAAAGCAACCATGACAAACAGACGCGCGAGAAAGAATTATTGCTGCATACCTTCGCAGTGGAAACCGTCGCCTCGGTAGCCAGGGAAACAGGAACATAGAAAACTACCGAGAGTATTCGTGCAATGCGCGAATATATCACAGGGTCGGTACTTGCACTCGTTCTCGTCTGAAACGCGTTTCCGATTTCCATGATACATTATCTCCCATCGCGAAATGGATGCGTTTTAATCAACGATATTTATTACGCGGATACGTCGCGCCTGATACTCGTTCCGGCACTGAGAATTTCAAATACTAACCTGGTACTTGACAATTGCAACCCCCGAAACCGTCGTTGCAATGGCAGACGGAATCCAAGCAGACGCCGTTCAGACACCTGGTCCCGTCTTCCTTCGTGCAGTCATCTATTGTCGGAAGCAGAGGTGAAATCAATTGGTAATTCGCCGTGGGTAAACATAACGCGGACCCTTAGTCATCGGTGAGAAAATACCGCGAGCCGGGTAAAAATGTTGATTACGATGAGTAATTCGCTTCCCAGCGGGTTACGTAACCCGTTCATCATCGACAAACGTACTGTTGATTACGATGAGAAAAAGGAAAGGAAAATCAATGTCGACGGGATTAATCGCGCCGGAAGAACGAATCGATGCGAGAAAACAACACGACGACAGGATACGAGACTCCTCATAATTGACGTGACTCGCAAACGCCGCTGTTCAAGTGTAAACATGCATTGTATGCGATAGTCTCGAGTGGTTCGCGAAGCTTTCAAGAAAAAGGAGCAAATTCTTCTAACGAAGAAAACATCCTGATCCTCTTCAGAGTCTGATTTATGTTTAAATAAGCTGGTCCATGTTACGTCTGTATTAAGTGTAGGTTAGGTTAGATGCATATTCGGTCTGGACTTATTTAACACTACATTAAATCTCGTTGAGTTTGAACTACATTACAGACACATTCAATCTATGTGAATATATAAATTACCAGTCAACCCCTTCAAGTCTTGTAAATGTTATAATGCATATAACATTCATTTTATTTTGAATTCAGAAACATATAAAACTAATTTTTGTGTGAAATTAGTTTTATATGTCAAAAAATGACATTGATGTACTGTA
This sequence comes from Coelioxys conoideus, assembly GCA_947623535.1. Lineage (NCBI taxonomy): Eukaryota > Metazoa > Arthropoda > Insecta > Hymenoptera > Megachilidae > Coelioxys > Coelioxys conoideus. The sequence continues at coordinate 4,731,935 of OX392454.1, forward strand.
ACTGCCTTCCTACTCCAAAATTCAATATTTTTAGTCATTTAACAGTGTGGATAACTTGTTCCAGATGTAGACAGTGTTCGCATCTCAAAACTCATAAATCCGGAAACCACCATTTTCAGGAGCATCAATCGCAACAATATAAACGAACCGTACAATCACGCGAGAAGAACATCCACGTGAATTGTACAGTTATTCAAAACGATTCGAGCTATCACTATCCACAGGAATGGTAGGGCGTGAGCGTGCGTCGTGTTGCGGTCTCGCAAATAACACAACAGGAATCGACTGGCTGGCGTAATCGCGTCGGGAACAACAGAATGACGTAAAGAAAGAGTGGAGAACGTAACGGTAGCATGATCGGATCGTGCAGTGTGCAGAAGAGATCCTCTTTTCCTATCCTCCGCACGCTCGATCGTCCAACATTTTCACTCGGCTTTTCGCGGGAAAAATCCTCTCGCAACTTACTTGTACACTTTAATCTGTCACGTTGCTCGTCCGTTCCCTGGTAACAGTCGACGTGGTCGTCGCACAGCTTCGACAGTTGAAGGAGCTGCAACACGTCCGTCGACTCGTTCACCTGGCAGCCGAAGTAGCCGTCTTCGAGGTTCAGGAAGAATACTTCTCTTCTTAGTCCACGCCGAACTCCACGAAGGGACTCGGCCTGAAACGTGCATTCGGACATTTTAACTTCATCGTTGACTTAACAGACACGCGGGAACCCTCAGGGGTTGATCGACTCGAAATCCGACAAAGACCATCGTGTCGCGATATTTTAACACTTTGACTGTCATATATCATGTATGTGTCACCCATATGTTCAGCGATAAATTTTCCTTATTAATTTAACACTAGAAGTACCGGCATTAAATACAGACTTACTTTAAAATTGAAAATAAAGTTGAAAAATAAATGAAAAAACTCTGTAGAATCACTTAACATATACAACCATTCTTTATGGCAACAAAATTTTGTAATATAAAATGTCAAATTCGAAACAAGTCATTATGACTGGTTAGTAGTTCTAGTATTACAAACGAAGCACTAAAGCCCATTTTTTTAAAGGAATAAGTTACTTAGAATCACCTTACCGGATCTTACACTCTTTATGAAACACCCTGTATGGGTGACACTCAAATTTGTATACCGATTTAAAAGCTATTTTATTCAAAATTTGTTCACTTTTCTAACCGAAGATTAGTTAGTTAAAACTATGAAAAATAAATATGTATGATTCACAAAAATTACTGTGAAAATATTTGGCAAGATTTGTTAAAAAAGAACATAACTATCTTACGCAAATTTCAATTGCTTCTGTGAGGCAGTCAACGTGTTAACATCGCGTAACTCATCGTGAAACTTCAATATCGCAAAATATCGTGTAGCATTCGTGTCACTGTTATGTTTCAATAGAAACGAGAACACGAATCGGTTTACTTACCGGACACAGAAGTAGAAGTATCCACACCACCAACGGCCAAAGATGTTTCATCTTGGCTGCAACAGATAGAAATCTTAATCACACACGGTACATTAGCGACGTTCACGAGGTCGACGCACCGATGATTGCCCGAGTTACATAACGTCAACAGGATTTCGCGTGTACGATGGATAAAGAGTCAAGAAAAAATTTAACCACCGATCCAAATGGTAAAAAAGTGTCGACCTACTGCTATTCGTGGAACAGGGGGACTGAAGCACCTGTTCGAGCAAGTTGCCGGTAACGCGTCGGCATTTGCGACCCCCTTTATGAATAAACCCGAAACTGACTGTATCAACTTACGGTTTAGTCGTGGCCCTGCAAACCCAGTGTGCCGGTTACTGTTTTGAAATACAAGAAGCAAAAATCGGATACGAACATGCGCGGTAACAGACAACGACGGATGAGAACAGAAGTGATAAATCGTGGAACACGATGAAACAGGGGATAAGGATAATTAAGAAACCTGTAATTTTCCTTATATGTTTAAGAACGTCAGAATTTATGACATACAAAGGGAAATCCCATGAAGCGAATTCTGATTTAATTGGCTGCTGAATTACCGTGCTTTTTATCGAGGCAGCTTCATATATAATCGAGGAACTTATATTATTGCGTGGGGCAAACAAAGAAGATATAATTCGGAGTTAATCAGTCGCTTTCGTGACTAAATATCATTAAACTTGTTTAAAAATCGTAACTTGTTTATATGTGGATTAGATGACTGCATGGTATAGTTGATTAAGTACGAACAGCGTATACATATAGGTATGTGAATCGGAGGGGAAGGAACTTGGAAAAAGGGTTGCGAAGGTATGGAAGTTGGAAAACCAGCGAATGGAGGGAATTGAAAGATTTGGAATTTTTGAGGTTTGGGAACTTAGGAATTTGAGAAATTTTTATATTTGGGATTTTGGAAGTTTGGGAACTTGGGTGTTTGAGATTTTGAGAGATTTAAGAACTTGAAAGTTTGGGAACTTGAGAAATTTAGAAACTTGGAGGTGTGAAAATTTCTGAAATTTAGGACTTTGGGAAGTTAAGAACTTGGGAATTTGAGAATTTGGAAGATTGGGAACTTGGAGATTTGAAATTTAGGAAATTTAGGGCTTTGGAAGATTGGGAACTTGTAAGTTCTGTTATTTAATAGTTCAAAAACTTAAAAAATTTGAGAACTTGTAAATTTCAAAACTTGATAGAATGGTATTCATAAGTTTCAGAAAATTGAAATTTTTGAATTTTAAAAATTAGAAACTTGGAAATCTAACAAGTTGAACTTGTGTAATTAGAATCTTAAAAAATTTGATCTTCTTAAAATATAAAAATTTGGAAGTGGGCATACAAAAATTTGTAAAATCGTACATATCACGCGTAGGTTCTCAAAATGAAAATATTGAGACATGAGCATACACAGGAACTCGATAATGGAACGATTACACAGGCATCGTAATCGAGCGAATAAAGATCAAGGAACGTTCGCAAAGCGTTCGAGAATCGCCGTCGAGATTTCACGAAGCACCGGAAGTGTAATGTTCAAGGGACACCGGTGCACGCGATTCGCGGAAGACGTCTTTTACGTGCGCCGCAACTTATGGCGAACATTCATTCGAACGGACGCATTGTATGCGAGCACGCGGCGAAATGTTAACGACTGTACGTGCAGTCAGAGGGATTCACCGAGCAGGAAGGAGCAAGGGGAACGATCCAGTGCACAGAAGAAAGAGCGAGCTCAGGAAAATTAGAGGGACAATTACAGGAACGAGCAGGAGGAACGCAGGAGGACTGCTTAGAAAAACAAGCAAGGAAGAAGATGCGGAAAGGCATGGTGCAGGAAAATGTGGAGAAACGCTAAAGAAAGCGAAGAAATTGAACCTCAACTTTGCTCCCGGAAAGTGCACGAAATAAAAAATTGCCTACTGCAAAAAATATTTAAAAACGTACGAATTGAATCTACATGGACAATAAGTAAATTAATTAGTGCACATTGTAATGTACATAATACTTTTCGTGCTGTATTTTATTACGTATAGATTTAAACAAATTTTGCATAAGGACCATATGTACCATTAAAATGTACATTTACAATTTATCAATAAATAAATAAATAGTTTTGTAAGAAGTATATTGTTGATTTCATTCGCACGAATTAAGGTAATTTTAGTATAAAATAATTTTTTCTTAAACGAACAAAAATTCAGGTCTGAAGGGGTTAAAACGATATCGAGATATTTAACCGTATTAACACTAAAACTACCAAAGAGGACCCTTTCACAAATTTCCTACTTCAAATGACAAAATTTGTTAAGATGGTTTTCTTGACATCTGTGCCAGCTGTCATCAAGATGAAGAATCAATAAGTGTATTCATTCATGTTTCATCGTTTATTCATTTATTTTTCAACTCCATTTTTGACATAAAAATAATCGTGAATTGTACAGCTGTAGTTTAAATAACCGTAGTACTTCTGTAATAGTACTTGTAACACTCAATTGCATCTTTATCGCGTAATCTTTGTAATGATTAGCGAGTTTCTCCGAGTTTCGAATTACAAATAGCTTCATCTTCGGGATCGCGCGTACGACCCAATAAATTTCGGATAACGTTACATAACTATAGTGGGCATATCTTCGACCCGTTACTAACGAGCGGAGGATTGAAGAACAAGGATGAAGGACGGAAAAGAGAAGGAGAAAAGACGCGGAGGAACGTAATAAAGGAGGGCGTGCGAGTGCGATGCACCTGTGGCCCCCCTGCCCCTCCGCAACGGCTCGTCGAGACCATCACAGTGCCTTCTTGTACCCTTAACTCGTCGACAACAAACAACTATACGCAGCTGGCCATGCAGTTAGAGCATTTCGCCCCTCTCGTGAAATTTTCGTTACGGAAATCGGCCACCCTTGCTGCCACCACGAATTTCAGATGCACCGACTCGCCACTTCCGCCATTAACTAATTAAATGCCAAATTTTTATTTCAACTCCACTGCGTGGGTTGTCAATTTATCTATCAAATACTTTTACAAGTTGGACGACATTGAAGGAAAAAATAATTCTAACGACCGGAATGTAAGCATGAACCGAATACACATTTTATTTAATGTAGCGTTGTTGCAAGTGATGCAAGAAAAATGTATGGAAGAATGTATATACGAGTCCCCATTTGGGGATCGTGGCAGTAAATAGGTTGACATTGGCGTAACTTTTGTTTCTCCCTGTAACTTCTCGGGTGAATATCCTAACCTACGTTACTTACACTATCAGTACACCAATATATACTAATAGTACACTATTATATACTAATCGCACAATTCATGTATTCTTTGGCTTATACAATTGCGTATGTATAATATATGTAAGTTAACCCTTTGCACTCGAAAGGTGACTGACACTCACCATTTCGTCTAATACAGCAATTTTAAATAAATATTTTTTAACTAAATCTACAGTGTTTCACGTATAATGTATACATACAACGATACAGTTAATAGAGGTAAATAATAACATTAACAGAATTCATTAAAGTTCTCAAGCAAAGTTTTAGAGTTGCTATCTGCTAGCAGTAAAAATACTCAGGAGCGCAAAGGGTTAAACTATGCAAACTAACCTCAATACATAATTCTTAAATAAAAAAAAATTATGTCTTAGTACAAGACATACATTTGTACTATTTGTAGTAATAGTACAAATATTTCATGTCCAAGTAGCTTCTATCGATTCGAAAATACGAACATCGATATCTTTGACGATATCTCATGTGAGTATGTGAAACATACGAGTTTCCGGCATATCACACAATGTGAAGAGACTTTTTTTTTATAAATTCATGCAATCTTTAGAGATAACCTCGAAGATTAAAGGTATCAAACTCTGACAGTTTAATAACAGACAAGTTTTAATTGTTATATCAGACCAGAGATGTGGAGATGTAAGAACATAGAAATGTAGGAATTTACGTCTCGGTAGAATATTCTTATAAACATCCGTTTTGATTCGATTTTTTTCTATTAACATCAACACTTGACAGGATTCTGCTAATGAATTATTTATGACTCGATGATAATTTTTATTAACAGACAGGTTAGCATTTCGATGTTAATTCAATGATTATCGAACGGCGTTGAATTCATTACGATGTATCGCTAAAAGGAAACTACTGGTTCGATTACGATCGGTCATCGGATGTTCACCTAACGCCAGGATGTTGAATTAAGCTTCATCCGCGTTCAAGGATCGTTATGAAATGACGCTAATTAGCGTACGGTAGCTGGTGTCACGGGAATGGAAGCAATTCGCGACGAGAAACACCGTAAATTGCACAAATTACCACGACCATTACGATGAGTCTCGTCAACGGTCAGGGTTATTGCTCCATTGGTCGATTGTTGTTTACGAGATTTTGTAAGAAGAGACTAACATTTAGAGAAACATTTTACGAATATAAATTGAATCAACCTCGTTTTCGGTGACGGTCTCTCGAATTTGTCGTTGGTCAACTTTCTTTCGTTCGCCGACGAAATTTCACTTAATTTGCAAGATCCGACATTCGACGGTGCAGCGTTTCGTGCCCAGAATCCTAGACCCGATGATCTTTTCTCGCATGAACCGTTATCTCGTTTCGTCGAAGTCGGATTTGTGTCAGCGGGTGACACGAACCCGGCTTGAACCCGGTGCATCGCTCCTCCAGCGGGATTCGTGGCGAATCGAATCGGTTTCATGAGAGAAATACGTGGCAGAATTCTGGTACGCAAATTTTACCGCTAAACGGCTCACGGATTAATAAATATTCATTTTTGCGAACGAGCGTACCAGTACATCCCACAGTTTAGTCGGTGAAGAAGCGAACTGCTTAATAATTAAGACTTTGTTTCAAGCTTCGTGCTTCTCGTTAGCCGCCTAACTGTACCTTCGAAATGTTTTTCAACAGGAACTCATCGCTGACGGATATCGTTAAATTACAGAGTTGCGCTCGTTCGAGGAAGAAACTTCCTCTAATGCAGCCGCTGAACCCTATCATAATGTTGATTATCGCTATTTTTTTAATTTAAAAGTAACGTCATAACTGGACCATTTAATGTACGCGACATCGCGTGATCGGATATTTGATGCTGAAACCCAAGAGAAATATCAGGGTGTCTCATAAGTTACTTCCTTTTTCGATATACAATACTTGTTGTTCAAGATTGATTTGTTCCATTAACAATTTGGACTTTTTAATTTCTTTTACCTCCAGCTCCTTAATTAATTTACAAAACAGATCAAGCAGTGGGTTTTCAATAGAATGTATTACAATGGTATAGGGTGCGTAACAAATATATTTTTAATTTATTATAAGCAGTAAAGAAATGAAAATATATTCGACCAATCTATTTATCTGAATTATTTCTACGATTCAAGTGATCGACATAGTAAAGATAATGGTTAATTATAAATTGTTTTACACTATCACTTTCTTCTATCTCTCAAAAAATCTCATAATTTTGTCTTTCTAAAATTATGGACTTACTTTCAAAATATTCCTCGAAACATGTTTTGTATAAAAAACAGGAAGAAACTTATGAACACAAATATTTAGTGCCAACATTGGACACCTAATATTTCCTAATTAAATATTTAGTGCAGACAATGTAATCCCCAATATTGCATTTTTAAAAATATAAACCTGTCGATGCAACCCGGGAAGACTAAATGAAACCTCGCTGAGTTTAACTCCTCAAACACCTTCGCAGCCATGAAATGCGACGATAGGAACATTAATCCTGGCGGTTGCAAAGTAACTGTTTATTCGACGAGCGAGAAACCGTAGAATGTTTCATAGGTGAGGCAAGTAACGTTTTGGGGAGAAGCTACTGGACGATCCACGTCCTCCATGCTCAAGGCTGTTCGCGGTAAATTAATTCGTTGCAAACAACGCAGAGATAAATGTTTCATTAGCATTCGTCGATGACGCAATCCCCGTCAGACAATGAGCGCGCGAGTTTCATTTCACCGGCCATTTTCCAGTTTCTTTTTATTTTTTTCTTTCCGTCGGATTTTCGCGACCGGCGGAAGTTTCTAGTCGCCCGTCGGTTCATTGTCTCTGCTACTTTCTGTGTTCGTCCGCCTCGCATACGAATGAGCGCAGACTTCCTGACAGAGTTGACAACCTTTGACCTTGAGTAACCCCCGTCTCAAACTGCTCACTATTCGACGCCGTACCGGTACGAAATTTGAGTCAAATTCCGACTCTACTTGAAGCAAACAAACCTTACACCCTTCTTGTAATTCAACGCGTCAATGTTTCGCGTAATTTATGGATTCGATTCAAACGAAGACTCGTAGAAGTTTTCGATCGAGTCGTACAGAATAATAACGAGCAAAACTCGTTGGATACGAGATTTCTGCCTCCGGGGAATTATGATCTAATTATCCGCGGAACGTGTACGCGATTTTCAGTTTCAATGATTCGAGAAACCTTGAAAGCGAAGACACCGTGCGAACAAAACGAACCGACGTGAGCGAAGAGGAGGCCACGTTCGAGACAAAAGTAAAAAAGGTGTCGGAGTTAATTCGATGTTCGAGCACGGGCCATGAGAGACCCACGCGTTACGCCAGTTTCGTTTGTAGCCGCCACGGTAACACCACGAGAACTTTCACTTTGCAACGGAATTATTCTGTGTTGGCTGGTTCGCCGCTCTCTCGTTTCGCCTCGTTGTGGGCGTCAGTTTTAGGCCCGAATCATTCGCCGGTTTTATACTTTGTTGATTCATGCCGGATGTTGCCACAGGCGGGCAAGATGGACGCCGGATCGTGTTCGGAATAGGAATTTCCTAACGCGGTGCAACGCGAGGCTGGCTAGAGATATTTCGCTCCGACATCTCACGGATTTTCTTCCTTCTTCTCCAAACATGGTGTCTAATTCCAGCGAGCCAATTATCATTTGGCGACTTCGCGGAAGCTGATTCACGTGTTTACATTTTTGTCCTGATCGATGAGTATCGGTAAATGGATCAAGGAACCGATAGAATCGACGTGGGTTGGGAATGGACCAAGATTTGATACGGCGAAAGTCACATTTACGATGCGGAGATTATGTCGTTTCGAACATGGCTATGACATTAACCTTGCTGTCTAATAACTGGAATTGTGGTGTTGATGATAAAGCTGTATCTAACAGCCAGTCCAGATTCGGTACTTGACAAAAAGTAGACAATGCACACACGTCGATCTTGTACAAAAATCGATTAACACTAGAACTACCAGCCAGTCAAAATGACAGGTTTCGGCTGTGGCATTTTTTATTACAAAATTTTATTGCCGTCCTTTTGTCAAAATGTTTGTCATGTTTTATTGAGCTAATGAATGGTTGTATACGTTAGGTAATGCAGTAATATTTATTCATTTTTCTACTTTATTTTCAGTTTTGAAGTAATCATGCATGCCGGTACTTCTAGTGTTAAACCGATAAACGAGAAAATAGAGTTATGTCAGTCCCGAAGACCCAACTCTTCTTGAACGTAGAACACTGTACGTATTTACATATTTGGCGAATACATTATACATGTACGAATACACAGTGAAACCTAACTTTTAAGGTTGTGGGATCTAACTTTTAACATTTTCAAACTCAACCGCGTAATATTACATTCCAGAGTGACCATCATCCTTTCACCTGTTATCCCGAGATCAAACTTGTTAGCAACAGAAAGATACATATATGGTACGCGTTTCATGGTTTCGCGCTAAATTGAAAGCACATAATTGGCTCCAGAAGGGAGTATTGTTCGTCGATAAATTAAAGGTGTCATCTAACACCAGTGGCTATATTTTATGCCGTCGAAGATGCCACGGGAACGTTCGTTTTATGCAAATAACGCTCTGTGAGTTAACCGTGTTGCTCGCTAAGGGTATCGGCATAAAATGTGTTACCGTGTCAATGATATCATCCGGTAGGCAGACAGAAGGAAACGATGACAAAACCTATCAATTAGTCGACGACGTACACACGCCAGCCTCGCTGACACGCTCGCATGTGCACATATCTGTCGTACCAATAAACTCCCACACAATGCACGTTGCGAAACGCGTCGAGAAGAAAGGAGGAATTAATGCGAAACTCGTCCAAGTCCTTTTCGGTGTCCTACATCAAATTCTATATGTAAAGATTACAATCTTATTTCGTGTACCGCGCCATATAAGTACAGTAGCATGAACAAGCTTTCGAAACATATTTATTTTACAACGAACCGAACGATATTTCGATCCGCGATGAGTATTTATGAACATTTCTATCAACATTTGTAAATAATTACAGCGACATTCATAAAGAATTCTAGAAATTAATCCTGCAATTGTAATGAGAATAAAACCAAGTGCTACCAATATGGCGTCTGCCTGAACGGTGGCGCGAAATCATTTTTCAGTACCTCTTGAGGTTTTATTGATAGAAATTGGGATTGATCGATTGTTATTCCTCGAGGTTCGAAATGGTAGAGTACCGATCATGTAAGAATCATTCGATGGTGTAAACCGATCATTCTTAATGATATAAGTAGTGATGAACACTAGGTTTACGGGACCCGTCAAATTGACGGATCTTAGATTTCTTATTTTCAATTATTAAAATTATTGAAAGCTTATGTGGAAATTAATGTTAACCATCATCGAGATAAAGAATCTTTCTATAAACTGGTATATGTATTATTCATTGTTTACTTCTATTTATAGTTCATTTTCAATTTAGACCCAAGTGGTCATTGAACTTCCGTAAATCTAGTGTGAACAGAATTATACAAAAATAAACCCATTTAGTTCAAATACTCTTTATCTTTTCATGCGATGTACTGCAAAGAGAAGACCCAAATACTTGTTCACGCCATTGTACATACATCCGTTGTAACAGTTTACATATTAATAATCGTATAATAATATCCTTGTGACAGGACCTCGAGAACACCAATAACTACTGCCCACCAGTTCCAAAGATTTCCCTCCATATTTATCGAGGAACGACCGGAGCAAACACGATTTCGACATCGTTCGAACGTGTTTGTATGACTTAATCGCTAGATTTAATTATCATGCACCCATCAGGAGCCTTCATAACGACCGTAGTCAATTCAATAGTTAGTATAACTTCATGGATATTTCCATCGCCATCGAGCCGCCCACCAGATTCTCGTTTTATGGAAGCCTGCCGTTCGGCGTCGAGAAAGTGTTTAAATGTGTCACGGTACATCTTGTCCCGGCGACTCGTGTCGTTTTTACTTTTTACAATTGTACCCCGTTGAAGGTAACATCCTACGCGTCGTAGTTTCTACGGATTAGAGATGTTTGCGTCAGAGAGAAATTGTTTTCTTGAAAATTCACGTCGATTTAACGGCCGATGATAAATTTCCGTTCACGCGATATCGCCGGTTCAGCTATCAATGATAAATCGCCGCTCATCCTTATCTTAACCCCGTGCTTTGACTTTAAGGAGTCGAAAGGTTTAACTAAATCCCTGAGTTACACTCTGAAGAATTGCGTTTGCGGTAGTTTAAACTCTTCGTGAATGGCTAGTTTAATCTCTTTATGAGTTTTTAAGCTTAAAAGAAAAATGATTTAACTTTATAATCATATTTTACTCGTTTCAGATTTCTATTAATTACATAAATTGGTCCTGAAAGAATGTACGATATTTAAGAACAATGGTAACATCCATATATGTTGCCTCTCACTGATGAATTTAAAAAGAGACTAATTGTAAGTAAACTTAAATCCTTGTAACCACTTTAAAAAAAAATCGGTGTAATCTCAATTAAATCATTTTATGTCTTTCGGACTCGACTATAAATAATTAAATACAAATATATTTAACTTAATCCTAAGCTCAAACATGTACAAATGCCGTCAGCCCGAGTAAAGTCCAGGCTACATCTAGGTTAGAATGTGCTATACAAACTTAACGAAGAGTGTAAACATGAATTCACGTAACGGCAACGTACGCTTCCCCATTTTTGCACGATAAGTCCATAAATCTTTTCCAGTTGAAGATCTACGAAATTCCAGAGCAAAGTTGCCACGCTGCTGCGTGCGGTCGGTGGCTCACGTTACAGGGGAATCTTGCAATATAAATAAAGTTAGCGGAGAGAGTCGTCGAGCCGCGAAGTACAGGCATAAGCGAGCAACCGCGGTACCGTTAAGTTTTCCACGGATTTCGCGCTGGCCCGTGTTGTTACGACGCGATGTAAGACGCCCGGCGTCGTAAAACGGCGTCTAACAGTAAAGGTCCGTCGTAACGCGAGCATCCTTCGGGAAAAATGCAAGACGGGGCACCCGTGTCGACGTCCTGGAGCGACCGAAATTCTCCCGGGTGCGTTCAACCCGGTCTTATATAAAGAGACCAATTACACCGACCCCGGGAGACGAAGGTCTCGCCTTTCGATAAATCGATCGCGGCTTGCGTCATAGACGAGTGAAAAGAATTATCGAGCGACGATAATAATGAATGGCCGACGGTGGCTCGCCATGTTTGGAAGACGCAAGGCGATGACGCGCGGTGAATTAGCGTATAACAGGACGATTAATACGGGACGCGGGTGCGTGGGACGTGAGAAAAACCATGGAAAATACTGATGCTATGCCCGCCATGCGAAACGTCCACGAATGGGAGCCAAGGTTTTCGTGTCTCTGACCTCGATCGAAAGTTGATTCATTTCAACAGCAACTGGATGCAATCAGAGACTACCATTCTTGATTCTGGTTCTCTCAGAGAGGTTTCATTTACACGGCATAGTTTCTGCTCGTTCGACGATCATTCAATGATAATTCGGGGGTTTATGAAGCAGATAATGGACGCTGTTTTATTGAGGTTAAATTGTGGCAAGAAACTTTTACACTCTGATTTCTGCGGAGATATTGTTTACGGAGTTGATATCACGGATACATACATTGTAATTTTATAGTTGTGTCCCTCGTATTCCAAACTTCTCTCGAAAAGGATTTGTATAGAATGAGTTGACAATCAGCTTAAACAATTTTAAGCGTTTCCATTAAAATGGAGGACATTTGATAACCAAAATTATGTTTTTGTTCAACGAAAACTTATTCATATGCCTTACAATATCCGACTATGATAATAGGATAATGGTATAGCGACATAAAGTAGCGGAATAAAGTAAATTAAATGAAACCTTCGCACAAAACTTATGTAACGACCCATCAAAGCACAATGTCCAAGCGTGTCTAGCATAAGCGATACTCAACGATAAAACAACCACGGGACGTTAATTATCAAAAGGACGTAAAACGCTGATTATCCACGCCATAAACAGTTTGAAGCGTCGCGACGAAATTCTTATGAAGCTGTCCACGATGGAGACGTTACGCGTGATGTGCTTTAATAATCGAATCGTATCACCGTATGACTAACCTGTCAGCCAACCTTTCATTCACTTTAATCGTTCCACGATATTACTTGCTCCGCGATCGTAGTATCGCCATATTAGACGCAACAATTTTCTCGCGTGAGTCCGCCATTTTTTCCCACGCACGGTGATCTCGGTAACGGTATGGTGTTCTGGTTGTTCGATCCGTGAGAGTCCGCTAGTATCTCTAATAAAAATCTAGGTTCGATGGTCGATTGATCATCGTGAAATTTCATTGAAAGATTTCGTAACTCGTTACACGTTCAATGTACGAGCACCGATTTCTAATCTTCTTTAACCCTCGAATGATGGAACCGAGACGATCGTGACCCAGACCTTTAATAACTTATGGAAAACGGTACATTGACCGCGCGAAATTTTTACTGGATAATTTGCACCGGAGAAATTCTCGTAGTGTAGACAGAATTTGGATGTTTAAATCTCTACATTCACGTATCAACGGATCTCTATAGTCAAAGATCCCTACACCCCCAAATCCCTACATCCTCAAGTTCTCATATTCCGACATCTCTATAATCCTACATTCTCCAATTTCTATGTCTCAAGGTACAGAATCAGGGATCATCTCAAGTAATCGTCTGACGTAAGTAAGTTTTGTGATGTAAATTTCCCCAAAAAAATATGTATGAGTAAGGAATCAATTATTTATTCCAATAAATTGTTATCTCGAATAAAAACAGTCTCGAATGATTAAGCTGATGAATAAATAAGAATTTAAATGGGCATTCTAAAAGAATCGATGAAATCACATTTTATTTACAATAACACCTTGTTCCGAATGAAGCTGTTTTCGAATATTTCGATTCGGACCTTTTATTTTTGCGAATAATTTTCGTTCGCTGAAAATATTATTCCTGATAAACAAATATCCTCGTTTTCTTTTAAATTTGCGCAAGAAAATCGTTTAAAATAATTTTTCACTCCGTTTGAGTCTCAATATCCTGATTGAAACGAGGGACGGAGTTAACTAATATGTGAAATGACGAGTGTTCACCATGGAAATTCACGGTGCGAGCTTTTTGCCACGTGTTGCATGCGCAATCAGTTAACGGATGCTTTCCCTAAATATGGAAATACTGGTGACACGATTGTAATGGACTACGACGTTGCGTGTGCTGTCTGTTGCAAGCATTGAACTCTCCGGTCGGCCACTTATGGCACACGATCTGTAAACGTGTCACCGGTTATTCACACACCGGACACAGTGTGTTTCATTACCACGTAATACGAGTACGTTCGCCAGTTTCTTTGCAGTACAATACGAACGATTAATTGCAACTGAATAATGTCATTTGACGAAACCGTATTTATACCGCGCTCCTTCACGAGTATCTCGGACATGTCGAGAGAAAGTTTTTAAATGAGCTGCGAGTAAAAGTAAAACTGTTACTGTTGTCTATACGAGGAAACGTTCTACTTATTAGACATACTGATTCGGAGCATTGCAAGCGATCGTTACACGAACTTATTAAGTTGGATAAGTTTATGATCTCGCTGTTTATGCCTATCTCGAAAACTAGGTAAATTGTGCCTTGGAGGGACAGACAAATTACGACGAATATAGAAAAACTATTAGCGAAGAGATTCTAACGATAATTTCATTTAACTGTAAATTATTGTGCATTGGAAGATCAATGCAAGTGATTTTCGTCCTATCATCTGTCGATAATCGCATCTATTGAAATATTACAAGGTAATTAATACTCTCCACTCCTTAATGTCGACTCGTATAAATGTCATTCTACTTCTACTTGTATCTTCAAATACCGAAAATTTTTATTTGCAAACTAGAACGACCAACGAAGAACCATCATTTCAATAAATTCACTTAGTTAATCGCTTATTTAACTTTTTGCTAATACACTTTTTTACATGCTCTAATATAATTGCACGAACATCTGCACCGCATAAGTAAATTTTCTGATAATGGAAAAGAACATTCGAAGATTACTTGTCATTTTAATATTCGTAAATTATTAATCGACGAAGCGCGAATTATATCAAAATTGCTCAATAAAGGTATGCAATTGCAAGAACGAGGATATAAAATACAATTTGACGGATAACACTTCGCTGGATGAGCCACTTAAGCCACTGGTTTCGTGCGTTATTATCGGTTTGGAAGAACCGTGTACGCACGCCTAGATGACTACTGCAAAATGCTGAAATTACGGCAATTTTCCTGATCGCCGTCTAACACGTGTTGCCGATTGTTGAGCGGACAAATTGATCGTTGCGAAAATTCACCGTTCTAACGTTTCTCGCGCCGCTGCCTATTTTTTTTTTCATTGTCATTGTAAAACGCACCTCGTAGAAACGGGAAACGGAATTGTCGGATAAACGGGAATTATGCCACGACTATCGGTTACTCACGCTATCACAAACTCTCTTAACGTCGGATTATTAGAATCGGTCATTTCAATGACTGAGTCAAACTTGCATTTTATTTCATCTCCTTCATATACTCTCTCGAACTCGTATCGTTTCACTTTCATTTTATACGATTCTTTGTTTGCACAAAATTCTCAAGTATTTGGTAAGTTCTCTCTGCTCATAGCTGCTACGAATTTTCAGGTAACAAATTTTTTGTTACTGTATAACTATATTGTAATTTTTGTATAAAAGGAGCCCGAATTGACTATATAGCGCTGTGCAGGTGTTCCGGCACCTGCGACGCCATGTTATCTTTATTGGTAACATATCGATACTCAGAATCACGGAGAAAGCATAGGTGTCCGAAAACTAACTTCGGAGCATCAGATACATTTCAAGGAAGTCGTTCATTTTGACGCTTTCAGGCCATTGTCCTTATAATAAGCCATTATTAAGTGAGAAAAGAAAGGGTTCAGACGTAGTAGGGTACACACGACCTTGCCCGTTCCCCTTCAAATCATTCTGCTCGTGCAAGCATTTCATCATCGGCCGGCCGTGCTATACTTACAAGCGCAATCGCAACAACCACCTGGAAATAAACACGAGCATAAAACATGGACTGCGCATTTCCGTTTATACGCTTCTCGGAAAGTGGCAGCTTAGGCCATTTGAGATTCCTGTCTTCGGGGTGGTAGTAGGCAAGGTCAGAACGCGAGGAAACCGCTCGTAGTTTCCCGTAGAACGACGAAAGGAAAACATCTCGTCGCGTAATGACTCTCATTATCGGCGTCACCGCGTGCTCCCTCAATGAAATGATAAAATCATCGTCGTAATGACACCGTGAGTGCGTGTGCGAGCGTAACGGAACCACCGAAGGTGGCTCGAAAAGTAATTTCCACCGTGACCCGTGACACCGCCATCGCCGAAGCTCGAATAATTGCACCGTAACCGTTAAGGGGTGGAAGGTCGTCGACTAAGCGTGTCTGCGACTCATCGATGGGTTGTTCCGACGCCAAAGAAATATTATTACTGGAAATTGTACCGTGAGCAACTCGTCCGCCGTCACCGATGGACATTCATCATGGCTGTTTATCATAAACAATCAATCGTCGTACGCGCGGCCGTACCCGCACACCACAACGTTTCCTAGATGCTTCGCGACCATGATTAGAGGCTTTCGCTAATGTCTTCCGGCAGCCGATGCGAAACTAGAATTTAATGGATCCACTGTTTTATTTGGATTCGTTGCAGATACACGATCCTTCGGTTTTATTGAATTCATCATCTTCCATTACAGCGATTTTCTTTCCTCTCGATTTACGCGCTGATATTTCGCAAATTTCTTCGTGGTCACGATGGAATCCCGTTTTACTTTCGACTTGCAGGCATCCGTCTTTTTCTGGGCTTTTGGGACATCGGGATTGTAATGATTTTGGGACGTTGGGAATTTTGGACCTTGGATTTCGTGATTTGGGAATTTCGAATTTGGTAGTGGGATTTTAAGATTTCGGGATTTAGGAATTCGGGAGGTTGGTACTAGAATTTTAGGATTTCCGAATCTGGGAACTCGAAAATTTGGGACTGGGATTTTAGAATTTCGGAAATTGAGAATGTGGGAGCTTGGATCAGGATTATAGGATTTCGGAATTTAGGAATTGGGGGGCTTGGTATTGGGACTTTTGGATTTCGGAAATTGAGAATGTGGGAGCTTGGAACAGGATTATAGGATTTCGGAATTTAGGAATTTGGGAGCTTGATATTGGAACTTTAGGATTTCGGAATTTGGGAATTGGATATTTGGGACCGGGATTTTATGATTTCGGAAATTGAGGATGTGGGAGCTTGGAACTGGGATTATAAGATTTCGGAATTTGGAAGCTTGCTATTGGAATTTTAGAATTTCAGACTTTGGGGATGTGGAAGCTTGGTATTGAAATTTAAGTATTTCGGAATTTGGGAATTTGGAAATTTGGGACTAGGATTTTAGAATTTTGGAGTTTGAAGAAATTTATGAAGTTAGTACTCTGAAATTTTTAAATCATAGAATCTCAGAATTTTTAAACCTTACAACGTTGAAACATTGAACCCTCCAGAAGCTCCAAATCTCTTAGTCCTCCAACCCATGAAATTTCAGAACTGACATTATCGTACTACGATCTCTTTATATAACACGTCGCTACAGATTTCAAAAAGCGGTTCCCAACTCGTACCAATTTTAAAACCTCAAATTCAACCCGCCGACATATAAAATATAACTCAAGCTACCAAACCGACTATGCAGAAAAAATTACCATACGACCCCGTATATTTTCGCCGAACCTGAACCTAATTTTCTCTTTTCGACATCCACGTCTTAATGTCTTTACATTTACACTGTCAATACAGTTTACGTAACACGTTCGACGGATCTCTAAGTATTTTACGCAATCGCTCATAATTTTATTATTGACACTGAAGCTCGTCATCGCAACGGTACAAATCGAGCTTCAACCTTGTATACACCGGTAATCAATACCGTAATTCTCTCTAGCTTAGTATTTTAATACGTAAGAGACACCGCGGAAGATCGTGATTACGAATCCAAGAAACAAGAATTCGAATGACTGGTTGTCGCGAATTCGTAAACAGAGAGAAGACGGATTTACAGTTAGGTAAACGTCGGGCTAGAAATTATTCGTGAGTCAGGTACGGTCAACTTGCAGAAGCCTAGCATTTGCATGCAAATTCGTCGCATATGTTCAGCTAACATACTGGTCACTGGAAGGTTCGTTTTTTACGACGTGCGAACAGGATCGTATACTTTGCAATTAAACGACAATTCTGTGTAATTCATTCAATGACTTTGTTTATACTGGACATGATTTGTTTTGAAAATAACACGATTTCCTTCCTTTGTTATTCTAATTGGTAACGTTAACTATTATCGTCTTAAATCGCACATTTTTTGAGCGAGTCTCATACATCGAACGCGTTCCATTATTCACAAATTAATTGTCTACGTTTGAAATTTACAAATTCTTATACTGTCATATTGTTCCTAAATTACTAGATCCTCGAATTCTCAAAGTTTTCCTAAGTTTTCAATTCTTCAAACTAGCATATTATTCTTAAATCATCAAACTTTCAAATTTCCGCCAGAATCCTCCGTACATCTTCTTTCCTCCACATCGCCGTTTTCTCGAGAAAAACCTTACGATATTCGCCAACGTGCCTCGCACGAAATACAAAGCACGAGAAGTGGAATAATGGTCGGTGGATTTTCTAGAAATCGGTAAAAATTTACGATGTAGTTGGAACGCTATAGAACGATGTAACTGCAAGAAACGCGATTTATTATAATCCAGAGCGACAAGTTGCTCGCATGCTTCAGCGAATTTAGAAGAAACGTGACAAACGGGTTTCGTGGTTGACTGAGAAAAGCAAGAGTGACGTTTTCAGACGTGTCATCCCCGCCACGATTTACCAAGAATCTTGCAACAGTCGTCCGCGGGTTTCACGGTAACTTTACCACGTAGGAAAGAACGAGGAAGAAACACGAACAATCGATATTTATTAAGTTGGTTCGTGTTATTAACTTGACAGGTGTTCCGCGATTACGAACCACTTTGCTCGAGGATACGTGACCATATCCACCATCCATGAAGACAATGGCCGTGACAGTCTGACCCGGGGGGTTATTCAACAAGAAACCATTACCATGGGACGAGCAAAAACCGAAACTCAATTTGTAGCAGCTAAGGTCGTCCATTAAATCCGTCGCTTCTTTTTTCGTTCGCGAATAATGGATCTTAATCCGTCGAAAATTGGTTCACGGAAGACGAAGTTATGATTTTATGACTGCAGACACGTTGGGTTCCCAATTGGGGTTGGATTATGTTCGGATTTGGGTTCGGTTTCGATCACGTCTAAACATGGTCCACGTTCGTCTCCCTCCGGGTTGAATCATCGAGACATTCCGCACGTTACATTTTATTCCAAAATAATATTTTACGAGACAGCGAATGTTTACGCTCGCGTCCATAATTTTGTACAAGACCGTTTTGTCCAAGAAGCAGCGTACATTTTAGGACGGGTAGATCCATCCAGACCCCTATCTACTTGCTCAAATGGATACTCCGGGAGTATTTCATGTCGACAAATTGTTTCAAGAACCGTACGAGGAGTACCAATCTCCTACACAGGATTTATCGAACATCGATGCAGTCGTGGGGTGTTTGTTTGTCCATGGCGGATGTGCACGGGCAAAAAAGTTCTCCGATGCGAAAGCAAACGACGAAGGAAACGTAGAGGCAACGTAACATGGGGCGATACGAAAGCGATTCCCGGAGACAAAGGAAAACATGTAGCTACACGCCTGGTTAAAAGGAGCGACCTCCTTGAGAACGGTCCTTGACTCGTAGAGACGGCCAAGATAAGCAGAAGAAGGAGAAACGAGTAGTTGTAGAAGTAGAAGAAGAACAGCAGGAGATGGTACAAGAGGCACAACAGGATGAACCGAAGAAGAAGAAGAAGACGACGAAGAAAGGGAGTAGGGAGACCCGGAGGCAAGTAATGGCGCCTACACTCGGTGGCCGCGAAAGGTCGAAGAATATTCTGCTTCCGAGGAGCCAACAGAATTAATACTGGTTGCATCCAGGACAAGAGAAAGAGAAAAAAATTATGCGTCTACAGTGTAACGGTCGTTTCTCTTCTCCCACGACTTTCTTTGTTAATTAAACAATCGTTCGAGGTTCCCTTTGACGTGACAGCGTTAAGTGTACACAAGGAATCCGTGAGGTAGTAGGTCATTTCAAAACGGCATGTACCTTTTTAACAGATAGAGATAACATCGGTGAAGGAAAAAAATCTTGTACCCAGGAAGCGTTCTCCTCTGACGTGAAGATACAATAAAACAACCATGTACGAACCCTTACAATTATTGTATATAGTGTTCTAATGAAATACACTTTGTTACTATACTCGCGATTCAGACAGATAGTATTTTTAACGGATGAATGAGGAAAATGTAAATGAGACGATCATATCTATTTATAAAGTTCGATATTATTCTGTCCATGATACACACACGCGTGAACATTATTTTTATACGCGCGATTGAAACGGATGATATGTGTATTTTTAATACCGGTATGGAGAAACCGTTATTGTAGAGACAATGATATTGTTCGTTCACAATATTCAGAATGTAATAGTTAACATTTTCGGTCGACGATCGGTACGGAAACGGTGTGAAGTTTTGAGATGATCTAACATCATGGAAGGATTTAACTTAGAATTTGTTACAGTATACTTCCTCGAGTTCGTTGAACTTGTTGCGCTAGCTTAAATAATTGGCACCACAATTTCATTCAATTGCACACTTTTCCTCTCCGTACTCCTTCGAGTCATTAATATTGTTCTTGACGTCTGACCATGTCATTATTTTAATCGTGAACGATGCGCGCTATAAATTAATACTTTGACAGTATCACGTGTTCGTTTCTTCGTGATGGCTTTTTACGTTAACAGGTCTCGAGAAACACATCGCGTCAACTACCATTTGTAAATCAACGAGTTTTTTGATATTCGCACTTTCAAATTTCCGACTTCGTGTGTTTCGAAATTTATAAATACGAGAGAAAAAAAGCGTAAATACCGCGAACCGCACGACGATTAGCGTAATAAATTTTTTCTCCTTACAGGAAGACAAAAAATGTCGATATCCTAACAGGACTACCCGGTCCAGGTATAGCATACGAGGCCACGGGCAGAATGAGAAATGAGCAAACAAGAAGAGACGAATTCCACCGTATAGAATCCTAATCTTCCTTTTCCACGGGCAGAACTTCGCTCGAGCGGCTATTTATAAAATTCTCGCAAGAATATCCGCGCGAGCCCGTGCAGGAAGGTGCTATAAATTATAAGGTGAATCCTTCGAAAATTAACGATTCGATCCGGGGGATACGGTCTAATGTACACCGATGTTTCTCCGTCTCGCCCGTTGAATGATACCTGGGATCATGCAGGAGGTCGTAAGGTGTACTCGTTCGTGACCAGAAAAATTCTCGAGGGGAAAAGACCCGTAGAGGACCGCAGGAAGATCCATGCAAAGCATACACGCATGAAAACGGACACGGGACGACGGATGTAACACACGCGCGCGTGCGTGCACACACACGCACGCACACGCGTACGTTGAACGTCCACCTTTCTCTCTCGTAGACAAGTTCGTTGAAGAAAAAGAGCAACGGAGAGAGGAAAGAGAAGAGCCGTGGTGGCGTTTCGAGAAACGAAGGATGCCTATAATCGGCAATGGACGACCGCACCTCGCCACTTTCGCGTTGCTTGACGTGGATACCGGTCTAACCGATCGATCGTTCGGTTTAATCATCATCGTCTCCTGCGAGCATTCTATCATCTGCATCGCGTATTTATTATACGGTAGCCGAACGGTGATTTGGCGAGGGCCAGACCGGCCCTCCTGATTTCATTAACACGGCGAATGTCACGTAAAATCGTTCTTTATTCTTGTTTGATCGCGTTCGGTTAATTAATGAGCTAATTAAGGCTTCGATCGGAGTCGGGATGTTTTTTTCAGATACCGCTTGCCCCGTTATACGTTCAGATATTATGATCAGTCGATTAGGAAACTCGTTTCAAAGTATTTTGCAGGTTCAGATACCTTTGCGTCAGGTGTCAACTGCATGTGGAAAAGATTAATAGCAGATTCGCGTTTGAAATTCTTGTTAGGTCTCGTTTGATTCGTTCGATCATTCGTTTTGAGATATGTAGGAAACATTTTCTGTCCTGTCGATTCAAGATGCAAATTATTAGCTATATCTAATGTATTAGCTTCTAAACATTTTGAAAGTTGAGTTACTCTCGAATTATGTTAGAATTGAATATGAATAATGTTTCGAATAAATTTGAACTCGATATGCATCCTAATTCCCTTCATTTTAAGATGTACACGAAAAGCTTCCGTCCAGTCGATGCTTAAAATCAAACTATCCATTAATCAAATTAGATTCATGTCAAATCTGCATAAACTTTGATTAATATGCCACATAAAAATCTAAATTACCAAAGCTATGGCTTTATATCTCGGGCCTGCGTTATTTGACCGTGACCTAACCCAACTCAACCTGCTAGAATGAGTCTAGCCATCGTTCTTGAACGTTGGAAGAGCTCTCGAATCGGGGTCGTCGAAAGAAAAACTTGAGCACGCGTTCCTCTATGCGTTTCTGCAAATTTATTCGAGAAATGCTTATGGAAATCCTTGAGAAACACGCGAACCACCTCTTTTTTCCTAGTTAAACGTTCATCGTACGCCTCATCTCGGGCGTGCCCTCGCATTCGTAATAGAGAAACACGGCTAGGATTGCAATTGGGCCGAGGAAACCGCCCGGAGGATGCATAATTGAATGAAGTCCAAGTTGAATATTACTTGCGAAACTCATAAATATGCAGAAATTACACGGTAACTCGTTGCGCCGTTTGTATTCAGACTTTTCACCTTCCCAACGTATTAGCAAAAAGACTGCATAAGTATGCGTTGTTAAATCTCATTATCCGGGGAAGAAGTTTCATTCTTTCTTCTAGGCCGTGTTTGCATGCGAAACGTTATGATCGAAACAAATTCACTGCAGTTGGATAAGAAAATTGTGTACTATCAAATTACAGCGATGAGGATTCTGTAGACAATTTCCTGATTCATTTTATTGAACTCTCATTGGTGATTACGAGAATATGGAGAGGCACGTGCAGGTGAAGATACACTTGGACGTGATTCTTGATTCTCTTTCGCAAATGGAAAGATCTCTTGTTCTATGTATTGTGCATTTTTTAATTTTTATAGTAACAATTTTTTTCAGTCTGAAATCCTCTTATCTTGACATTTTCAAATTCCTATTTTCCAAGTTGGAGAATCACACATTCATAAGTTAACGAATTTACAAATCCTCACATACTCAAACTCCTGTGTACCAAACGTCCACGTTCTCAAATCCCTGTGTGTTCAAATCTCTGCATTCTCCAATTTCTACATCTCTATGTCTCCAAATACTCACACAGTCAAATTTCGACATCCACAAATTCTTGCATTTGTAAATTATCACATTCCCCAATTCCTACATCCAAAAATGTCTACATTCTCAAATTCCTACATCACCAAATTTCTACATCTCTAAATTCTTATATCCCCAAATCCCTATGTCTCCAAATCCTCACATCCCCAAATTTCTATATCCACAAATTCTAGCATTTGTAAATTATCACATTCTCAATTCCCTACATCATCAAATTTCTACATCTCCAAATTCTTTCATCCTCAAATCCCTATGTCTCCAAATACTCACATCCCCAAATTTCTACATCCATAAATTCTCACATTTGTAAATGGTCACATTCCCCAATTCCTACATCTTCAAATTCCTACACCACCAAATTTCTACATCTCCCAATCCCCATATCCCCAAATCCCTATATGCACATAAATCCTTACATCTCCAAATCCTCATATCCCAAAATCCCTACATCCACCAATCTCTACGTTCCCAAATATCGTCTACTAACAAAAACGAGATAACTGTTTGCCCAACCCCGTAGATTAAAATGGAATAACCTGTATTCAACTGAAAAGAGAAGAGACATCAGCTTCGGTTCCGGGTGGTTAATAACGAGAAGTCATGCGACAGAAAATTGCTAGTTTGTGCAATTTAATTATACTGTCTTAATTATCGAGGAATTTTCGCATAGACCACGTACAGAAAAGTATAGATTTCCCCGCGATAAACGCACTTCCTATCCTATTGCTTGCTTTTGCGGTGGAATCATTAACGTGAGAAGCGATATTTCCGTCCTCGTTACGACAAAAGGGAACGAATCGTGTTTTTATTAGTTCATTGATGCTACTTTCTTCTAGTTCCAATAGTCTGTCCGAAGTGTTTTAATTTGTTGCAGAATTGGTACAATATAGTTGCTACATTAATGTCCTATTGCGATTATTACTGACCATTAATTAAACACCGCCTTAAATCATTTTTCCTCGCGCTTATTAATTATTTCTAGTAAAAACGATGAGTAAACCAGACAGCCAGAATGCATCCGAACAACGATGTTCGCTTGATATACACATTTTCGTTGCGTAATCGAAACAACTTCGACACGAAGTTCGAATGAGATCATAGGTAACGGATGAACAAATTGCGGACGCTTTTTCCTTCTGTTAACTGC
Source organism: Coelioxys conoideus (assembly GCA_947623535.1). Taxonomy (NCBI): domain Eukaryota; kingdom Metazoa; phylum Arthropoda; class Insecta; order Hymenoptera; family Megachilidae; genus Coelioxys; species Coelioxys conoideus. Next base: position 4,756,398 of record OX392454.1, read on the forward strand.
TCTTCTCGCTTTCTACGAATAGTCTGGTTGCTTTGATCAAAATATAACACAAGATAATTGATTACAAATTGCGTTAGATTAAGATGCGATACAATTTTAATATGTTAATGCTGTTTTTGTCTCGATACGTGATTTATTGTCTGAACCTGCTCTACAGATATATGCACAATATTCCACTGCAAATTCATGCTAAGTAAATGACTCGTAATTTAAGCGAGGGAATCTTCGAGTTTCTCGATTCTTATCAGACTCAACAATCTACGAGATGAAAACACTGATACGTCACCGGGATTAGTGTCGTCGTACAACGTAAGATCTCAATCGAATTTGTCCGTGTCTTTTACTTCGATTTTACGTGACGAGTATTTATTTAACGAGATACGTTTTTTTTGCGTACTTCGAACGTTATTTAGATCACATAGTAACAAAATACGAGAGCGATTAAGCAACGACGTTTCAACCTACAATCGTTTGGTGTACCCACGCATTCGCGCCAATTTCGATCGTTTTCAGTGTACAACGAGGAAAATGACGGACCTGTGCGCCGTGACCTCGACAATGCCTTTCCCTATCGATACAACGTCGCGCACCAATTCAATCAGTGACATAAGACACAGTCACAGTTAAAATATAACAAAGAGTTTTACGTTTAAACGCGCCTGATAACTAGTTTGACGGATTAGTAGGTGATCGTGTGCTGCGACATGTGATGAATATTGAGGGTGGATTATGGGACACACGACATCGCGAATTTGGATATTTAGAATTGATGGAGGGAGATCAATCGAGACTTGAAACTTTCAAATTTTTGGTATCTTGAATTTTAACATATGCAGGTTAAGGAATTGTCATGTTTCGAAATTTGGAATTTTCCGCTTTTAAAGTTCTCAAGTTTTTAAATTTCCAAATCCTCAAATTCCTAAATTCCAAAATCCACAAATTTCTAAATCGTCAAATCCTCAAATACTCATATCCCCAAATCGTCAAATTTCGAAATCTACAAATTATCAAATTACCAAATTCTCAATTTCCCAGATCCTCAAATTCTCACATCCCCAAATTCCCAAATCCTCAAGTTCCAAAATTCCCAAATTCTCAAATTCCCAGATCATCAATTCCCAAATCCTCGAATTCCCAGATCATCAATTCCCAAATCCTCAAATACCCAAATTCTCACATTCCCAGAACCTTAAATTTCCAAATCCTCAACATCCAGAAGTTCCCAAATTTTCCCGTTTCCAAATACTTAAATTCTCGAATGCACAAATCTCTAGAGTCCCGAATTCTCAAATTTCCCAATATACAAACTCCGAATTCCCGAAATCCTGCGATGTTGAAATCCTCAAATCTTCAAGCCCTTAAATTCCCATACCCCCGAATTTCCAACCACCAAAATTTCCAATTACCATTCTACGCGTCATAATTACGGTGCAGGACAACGAAAGATTAAAGATAATAGTTTAACTTCATCGAACAATACAATTTCTGCTCGGTCTATTCAAATACCATTCTGGTCGACGTTACAGGAAAGGAAAGGCGGCGATTGTTCCGACCATTTTTTGCACCCGAATAAAACGTCGATTGGCCACAGTATTCGTTAACGGTGTTTCACAATTTAGCATCAGTATGGCTCGGACGGCACCGAAGAATCCGTTTTCACGAGCTCCTCGGTCCGCCATTATCTTGCTAATGCATTCCGAATACATTACACGATCGTTCGCATCTGATCTATTCACGTTTCGTGACCGACTAGAATCGATTACACCCGGCTAGTTTCCTGGAATTCCACCGCCCCGAGGATGATGTACAATGAAGCTAACGTTCGATCGAGTTGTTTTAAACAATTTCACGTATTCATCGGCGTTAAAACATCGCCAAGCGAATTCCACGTTTTATCCACGCGATAGAATATTTTTGCTCGTTCATCGTTTACCTTCTTCGAACAAACCCGACGCGAGTACTCGAAAGCGAGAGTTCCACTCATAACACAATTCGCGAAGCCGTTTTATCCCTGTCGAAGACGTCTTCGACGACAATGACGTTACGCGACTAGCATCGATAGTCGATGGTTCAACCATTTTCGTTTCGTTGCACCATGGTTAGACCCAACCGAATGCGTCTGTTGAACGTTCAACTAATTTGGTTACGACGGTGAAAGTTTTCCGATGTTATTGCGACCGTACACGTTGACAGTTTAATTATTTATAATTATTCTATCGTTATTCAAACTGATGCCGGATCTTCTCGTACCCTGTACACGTAATAATATATGTGACATTTATGTCGCTGCTTGGTATAGAAACGTTGAATAAGGTTCATTTGTATACATGTCAATGCACGCATAAAATCGGGAAACGGCGTTAATGCGCTGCAATGACCTCTTCGGTCTTAAATTCAGTATTATTTGTCTATCTGTTATACAGGGTGTCCCACAAATGGTAAAGGAGCCGAAAATGAGAGGTAGACGGCCTTTCTGAAGTGTCATCCAACATTTTTGCAAAGAAAAATGTTGTTCAGAATGCCACCTTCCACTGTCGGCTCCTTCACCATTTGTGGAACACCCTGTATAACCGAAAGTATTCCTGCAATTGCAAAAGTAATCGAATCTGAATGTAATACGCTACTTCAAATTTCTTTCCAGATTTGAACATTTTCATTCTTAATCCCCGAAAACCGGAAATACAAGAGGAAGACCTGTCAGCTTCCAGTTTCAAATTGCTCGTCATAAGAAAGTTAATCGAATTAAAAAATTATCCAACGATTCATCGATTGCTTCATAAATTCGAAAAATAGACTTTAAATGGTAAAAACATGCAACTCTACAAATTGCTGAACCACCTGTATGTCACTATCGTTCCTCGAACAAGAATGACGGCATTTTCGTAATTAAGATCGAACAATCTTCGGTAAGTAGTTAAAATTTCTCGAACCCCTCGATCATCCACAATTTTACATTGCCCACAGAACTTACGCAATGACCGCCAGGTAGTTCGATGGTAAAAATAGGTACTTGCGTTACATCCAGAGACGGTGACGCCGTCGAAGTCCATAAAAGCGCACCAATGCAACACTCTCCCCTGTCACTGTCGCGTATCCTTATACTTTTCTTATTTCTTTCTTTTTCTTTTTTTTTATTCGGTCCGTCAAACTGCTCACTCACTCGCGACTCGCCGCACTCGCGACCCGTTTTCGCCGCATAATCCTCCTAGAATACTTTTTGCACATCTCCCGGTTTCGACGTCCCGTGAAAGCACTCGCGTCGCAAAACCGGATTCCAACCAACGAAGAAGTTCTATACTTGTCACAGAAAGTGTTCGCTCGAATTCACTGCACCTTGGATCACGTACGATCACGATGTATTCTCGATCGATCGATTTGTACCGTGAAACTTCCTCCGGTAATTTTGCCATGCCGCAAAACGCGCCATGACAATCTAACGTTTAAGCTTTAGAAAGCATAGTGAGTTTGCGTTTCTGTTTATTAGCGGTAGATGCAATTATTTCCTATTCGTGCTGTGCATCGTTAATAACTCTTGCGGTGTATTTGACTCTTTATTTTGCTGGGGTCGGTAATAGGATTCATAGGTTTATTTCTACTTTCGAGTATTTGTCGTTTGGTAAGATTAGAGAAGATACGGTGCATGCTTGATAGCAATAGCTAGGGAATGCGATGTAACAAGTGGAAATTGAGTTGAGGTAGAGATGCAACGCGTGGAGATATCAACGCGTGGAGATATCAATGCGTGGAGATATGAACGCGTAGAAATACAACAGGTGAAAATAATAAAGCGTGGTGATACAACCCATAGTAATAGAAACGTACGTTAATGCAACGCCTAACCGTAATAACGTACAGCGATACAACACGTAGCAATAGGGGCACGTGACGATACAACGCGTAGCAATAAGAACGTGCGATGATACATCTCGGTAGCGATAGAAACGTGTGATGATACAACACGTAGCAACGGAGACGCGTGGTAATACAACGAGTAGCAATAGAACGCGTAACGATAGACCGGGTAGCGATGAAAACGAGTACCTATCGCTACAAAAAACTAGTAGAACAGTTGGAACCGCCTAATAAGTCAAGCATGAGTTCATTACAGCCTCGAGGTACTTAATTAGCGACTTGTGAGGTCGTTCAAAACCTGTGTGTTCAAGGTCAAAGCTTATGAATTAGGTATACAATAAAATTTGTAAACTGAAGCAACATTTCGATCACGATTGATCATAATTAAATGTGCAACGGCATTGATCCTTCTAAGGGAACTATAGACTTTTACTCGGTGTACTTTCTAAAGTCGTTAACACCGACGCTGACGAAACCGGAAGTTGGACGTCGAACGTATCGAAAAGTTTGGCGGGATGCAATCGAACGGAATGATCGGCGAATATAAATACATACGCGAAACGAAGGCGAAAAGGAAAGAAGAAAGCACGATGAACGGGAGTACGAAACGTGACGGGCAAACGAAAATGGAGGATTCGTTTTAGCGCGCAAAAACGCAACCGGTTCGCGTTACGCCCAGGTAGTCGCATAATTTCTGATCGGCACAGTCGCACACCTCGTGCATATCCTTGACACCATCTGCCTAAAGGATGTGCTAAAGGTCGAAGCTATCGTTGCGCTCTGACATAACGTCGTGTGATCCCGCGATAAAAAGCATTCCCCTCGATACCGCGTGCACGCACGATACACCACGGATCGTTCAGCGAATATTTTCAGTCTCGTTTTCACCGATATCGAACTGCAGTCGCGGTCCACGGGACTCGAGATGAAAGTGATGCAGCGTCAGTGACGGCGTTACACTTTTCCACGGATCATCGTGGTGCGACTGACTTTCGATATCCTTGAAGGTACGCCTCTTAACGAAACGAAAGTTCTGGCGAATACAGCGCGAGAGAAAAGAATGAACGAACGTACGGTGCTCGTTTCGTTGCGCAATCGAATTAACCGACGGGCGAGTAGGTTTTCTCGAGCGTGCGTGGATCGTCCATTTTGGAGAACCGCGTTAATACCACGCGCTCGTTTCGGTGCATCCTTGGACACTGCATAGTTTCAAAGTGATTCAGGCCGGTGAACACTCGCGAATGATCCTCGGAGCGGCCTTGACTTCGGAGCAGACCAAACCCGTCCAGCATCCGGCGGTTTAACAGAGCAACATCCCACCGTGCTCGTCTTTATCGACTAAAATTGATACCTTCTATCGATTCCACGAGATCAACGACCAAACGAACGGAAGTGGAATACCGTGGTCGTGGTATCAGCCGTGGTCGAAACCCGGCTCCGTTCACCGGTCCCGAAATCGATGGAAACGGTACCGGGAGAATGACCGGGTGAAATCGACGTGAAATCGGTTAAAATTAGGAAGACGAATAATCCATTGGACGACGTTGAAGGCACGAATCCTCGAAGCAGACGGTTGGACCACCTTGAGCACTTACCCGTCCCCATGGCCGATAGCAGCCTCCTCCTTCAGCCAGGATCCCCGCTTGTATCCGTAGTCCAATGTTGGCTGATTTCACTGGTCGGTCCACCAATTAAGAAAGAAATAATAAATAAATAAATAGCACCTCTCGGGTGAAGACGTCGTTAAAAGGACGAACTTCTCGTCCAGCCGGGAGACCGCGGACGAACTGGTGGCTGGTGAAGACTTTTCGTGAGACTTCGACGTGAGACAACCACGACGTCATCGCCGGCCTGCTGTCTCATTGGCCGACGATCCTTCTCTTTGCTCGAACGGCCTCTCTCTTTTTACGGGCCTCCCTCCTCTCCTTTTCCTTCAACGAACACCTCTCTCGCCTTCTCCTCGTCAGCCCTCGCCACCAACGTCTTATGATCGTCTTTGTCTTTCGCCCGGATCATGCTAGCTCGCTCGCACCTACCCGCTTCCACGCTCCGCGGATTACAGGCTCGCACACGTAGAGTACGTCCCGGAGAGCTCAACGCTTGGACACCGATACACGTAAGACCGATTCTCGTTGTCTTCGAACGGATCCTATAAACTGCATCCACCATAGACTGTGGGTTAAGTATCTCGGAGGACGGATGATACTCTTACCGGGGGTCAATCTAACCTGACACGCTGCTATCTTCTGGAATTTCACGGGATTTTGATGAAGTACACGCGCGTCGAGCTTTAACGCGATTTCGAGCGCATCCGGAAGATTTAGAAAGTTTGCTAATTCGGTAGCTCGCGCGAGGAGGTTTCCGAATTGGTGAATTCCTGGATGCATAAATTCATGAACTTCGAAACTTTCAGAATTCTCGAGCTGACACCTCGAATCCATATTCTACTATCGTCGAATCCACAAATTCTTGAATCCGAAATTTTACAGTTCCGTGATTACCAAAATTTCTAAATCTCCAGTTCTCGGATATCCCGAATTCCCAAATTCCCGAAACCGTAATTCTACAATTTTTCAAAGCCCCAAATTTTGTAATTTCAAATTCTCCACAAGTTCGAATTCTCAAATTCTCAAAACCGTAATTCTACAATTCCTTACTCTCAAATTTCTAAATCTTCGGTTCTCCAGTATCCCGAATTCCCAAATTTCCGAATCAGTAATTCTACAATTCCTCACCACCCCAAATTTCTAAATCTCCAGCTCTCCAATATCCCGATTTCCAACGCTCCCGAAGCCATAAATCTACAATTCCTCAAAGCCCCAAATTTTTAAATCTCAAATTCTCCAGTATCCCGAATTCCCAAACTCCCGAAACCATAATTCTACAATTCCTCAAAGCTCCAAATTTCTAAATCTCAAATTCTCCAGTATCCCAAATTATCAAACTCCCGAAGCCGTAATTCTACAATGCATCAAGTCCCGAAATTTCATAATTTCTGGTACTCTAATGACCCTAATTCCCAAATTCCTGAATCCCTACTCCTCCACTTCCTCGTATTCCCGTCTCTTCCAGTTCTCTGCATCCACGAATGCCCGAATCTTCGAATCCGAACACGACCCGATCCGCTGGAATTTCTCGGGGACCTCAATGCGTCGGCTCTCCTCAAGGTTGGTCGCGTTTCAAGCGGGTAGAAAGGAGATGGTAATGAAAGCAACTCATGCAGCGTTGCTGATAGTGCAGCCGGTAGCAATGTTCGGTTTTCTCGGATGTTCTCCAGCGACCTTGCCCTCAGATACGCATTCTCATTCTCCGATGCAACCGATTAACTCTTATCAAACGGTAGCATTTCGCGGATAACTCGCTCCAGCTATTTTCTTTCCATTTCCGATTAACATCCTCGACATCGTTCACTCGAATTCCTCCCACTCGATAATAACCCGCAAATACTACAATCCATTACCGAATCTTTTGACCTCAATACGATATCCAAAATTTCGCAACGAGCATTACGTCACTCTCGAACGCTCGTGCATAATTCACCAGAAGAGGCGCGAAAGCGATACTTCGTACATTTTGCGTCGATCTATCTTGTATTTGATTAACCCTAAACCAAGCCGGTCAAAATGACCATTTAACAAATTGCTAATTCTATGTTACAAAGTATTTTATGGTCGCTTTTTTGAGATTTGTATTGACTTGCATCGAAATGAAGAATTAATGTGTTCAAAGAATAATTTGTATTCTACCATTCGTTTATTTGTTTTTCAACTTTATTTTCAATTTCGAAGTGAACGTGCATTATACCTCGGTATGTTTAAGTTATATACATTTTTATATATTTTTCATCGATCGAGCTTGTATTTTATTCAAGAGTCCATCGAACTCGTCGTTATAATACCTTACCCGATTTTTCCGCCCCGACAATACACGGATTATTGACCATAAGATGTACAAAAGCAATATTTTGTATATTTTTCGCCGATGTATCTTGTACTTGATTCAAGAGCGCATCAAGCACGTCATTGAAATACCTTATCCGATTTTCCCGTCTCGACAATTCACCGATAATATAATTCACCAGAAGGGACACGAAAGCAACATTTCTTATATTTTTCGTTGATCTAGTATTTGATTCAAGAGCGCATCGAGGTCGTCGTTGAAGTACCTTGCCCGATTTTTCCGCCCCGACATTTCACCAGAAGATGCCCGATAGCGACATTTTGTGTATTTTTTATTCGTATATTTCGTATATTTTTCGTCGATGTATCTTGTTCTTGATTCAAGAACGCATCGAGCTCGTCGTTGAAATACCTTGTCCGATTTTTCCGTCTCGACAATTTACTGATAATATAATTCACCAGAAGAGTTATGAAAGCAACATTTCGTATATTTTTCGACGATCTATCTTGTATTTGACTTAGGAGCTCATCGAGCTGTTCGTTCAAATACCTTGCCCGATTTCTCCGCCCCGAGAATTCACCAGAAGATGCCCGATAGCGACATTTTGTGTATTTTTTATTCGTATATTTCGTATATTTTTCGTCGATGTATCTTGTTCTTGATTCAAGAGCGCATCGAGCTCGTCGTTGAAATACCTTGCCCGATTTTTCCGTCTCGACAATTCACCGATAATATAATTCACCAGAAGAGATATGAAAGCAACATTTTGTATATTTTTCGTCGATCTATCTTCTATTTGATTCAAGAGCGTATCGAGGTCGTCGTTGAAATACCTTGCCTGATTTCTCCGCCCCGACAATTCACCGGAAGATGCGCGATAGCGACATTTTGTATATTTTACGTCGATCGATCTTGTAGTTGATTCAAGAGCGCCTCGAGTTCGTCGTTGAAATACCTTGGGCGATTTTTCCGCCCCGACGTATCACAAATCAACGTAAACGTCTCTGAAGGAGCAGCGCGTTCCTGGTGACGGTTCGATTTGTTTCCGTGCGCCGTTTCCTTCGTATGAATCGCCGATGCCACGGCAGGCCGTAGATTAAGCGTAATGGTGCAAAGTATGGAGCTGCGCGTCCGTGGATTCTTCTCGTGGCCTCCGCCTGTGAAGTTGCCTCGAGGCAGCGGGGTTCAGCGACACCGATGTACCCCGGCTAAGGAGTACCTAGTGTCATTAGACTCGTGCAAAACGCGTGTACCTGCTTCAACGTTTCCTTCATCGACGCTCTACGCGATTTCACGGAATCGGTTGGACGTCTCACTGATAGTTTTCCGGGTCGTTCAATGGGGATAAGAAGTTATACAATATGAAGCGTTTGATTTACGTTAATATTCCGACGGTATGAAACTAACGTTTCGCGATAATAAAACGGGAACGCGGGTTTCTTCTACTTCCTCTACCGTTACATCGTATTAACGCGATTTACAGGATATTCGACCGTTTCGGAATTTATCGTTGACAGTAAACCTCCGACGGCCGTTTCCGATATTGATCAATAAATAATCATGTTCGCACTTACGTTCAGTTTATGTACCTTCTTATTGGGGTAGGTTTTTAAATTGTACATTGTCAAAACGTTAAATCTTGGAAGTCTTGGAATTAGAATTGAGATCCAAATTTCAAGCTGATTCACGAATTACCACCGGAGTTCTTGAATTTTCAACTCCTCAAATTCTCAAATTTTTTTACGTCCAAGTTCACAAATTTCTAATTTTGCAAACTTCAAAATTCAATTCTCCACTTCTACACATTCTCAAATTTTTATCTCCCAGTTGGACAAAGCCCCAAATCTCATTCGACTCATCAAAACCCCAAATCCCTACATTCCCAAATTTCCTAATTTTCATCCCAAATATCTATTTCCAATATTAACCCTTTGCACTTGAAGGTATTTTTACTGGTAGCAGATAAAACAACTCTAAAACCTTTTGATTGAAAGTTTGATGAGTTATTTGGAAGTTTTTATCTCTCTATTACTAATTGTCACTATTAGCAGTTTCATTATGTTTTATACATCATACGTGCAACGCTATAGATTAAGCTAAAAATACTTATTCCAAATTGCTGCATGAAATAAAGTGGTGAGTGAGTCACCTTTCGAGTGCAAAGGATTAACTTTTATGCCAAACAGCAACTATGAAAACCAGTTAACCATTCGTTAATTGCACAGCAAATAATTAAGAACGTTTGCGCTCAACAAAATGTCCGACAATATTTCTTGTCGACTTCCTTAGAACAATTGAATCGGTTGTTTTTTTAAGTTCTTCCTGCCTTCGGTTAGCATGTAACTGACGCACAACAATTCCCGTCAAGATTCCCGGATCCCATGAAATTTTTCCTGCCGTAGATCGGAGCAACGATCCGTGGAGCCACGATGCAATCTTTTAAAGCATCGGGCACCGATCCATGAGATCCAGCCGGAGCAATCTGGCTTCCGTAAATCCAGCCTACGATCCCGTCGCGATACGAAACGATTTTGGCTGATTAAAGCAGTAAACATCGCCTTTCACGTAGATCTCATTGTTCATCCTTGCCTCGTCCGTAACTAGATTGCGCAACCAAAGTGTTGCGTTAACTTGGGATTCAAGATTGCACGCTGAACACGAGGATATCCGAGATAATGCACTGTTCGCGATTAATTTACAATTAGACACATGCAAATCATCGAACAATGTCGTAGGCGACAGACGCGATATCGATTCTGACCCGCACCGTCCTTTTTCGAAATACGATCTTCGATCGAAAATATCGGTTATTCGATAGTTGAAATTAACCCTTTGTACTCTTTGCACCCTTTACAAGGTATCTTTAGTGGTGGCAGATAGCAACTCTAAAACCGTTTGGTTAAAATCTTGGATGAATTATTTCAACCAGCTAACTGGTTCACCAAATAAGTGAATATTAGTAATAAAATTGTCTATTTTATAAAATAAACCCATCTTTTAGATCCAAATTTTAACAGCGACACTGATTCTGTGACGAGTATACTCACAAAAGTGTGCGCCATAGTGAACTGGTTAAAGTCATTGTACGTATATCTATTACTAATTGCCAACATTTGCTGTTTGATTATATTTATACATCGTATGTGCAACGCTACAGGTTTAGTTAAAAAATACATATTCCAAATTGCTGTATTAACACGTTGACTGCCATGTCACCCATCGTGGATGGCAATCAAATTTCTATACAAATTTAATAACCATATTATTCAAAATTTGTTCACCTTTCTAACTGCAAATACTCGTGTTAGTTATTTGGAGGAACGAACATAACAATGTATCGTCAACATATTTCGTAAGGTTCAAAATTAAAATACTGACTAATGCAATTTTCAATAGCTTTCGTGTGGCAGTCAACGTGTTAAACAAAATGGTGAATGTGAGTCACCTTTCGTGCGCAAAGGGTTAAGCTCGAATTAAACAGCGTCGGATTGAAACGCGATCGGTTCATTGTTTGCTGGTCGTTTTAATATTATCGCAATTTCGATACGAAAGTTGTTCGTTGGAGGATACCGCAGTGTCTTACAATTTTCCAGCTGGCAGCGCAGGATCTCAGATACCTTGGAAACACACCTTATACCTTGGAACTCGAGCTGGGCATAGTGTAGGTAACGGGTTCGTGAGGGCACGCGTTCATTTCGTATTCTTTTCGACGATGCCGTCATCCGCTTGGCCAACTGCGGATAACTTCGATCGCCGGGCTGGGGTGCGATCAATTGCTCGATCGAATTTCAAAAGCCTCACCGTCTATAACCACCGTGTAATTCGCCTCCGGACATCTTGTATTTTTTTCGGGCAAGTTCACAGCACCCCGTTCCTGTACGGATTACGGGAACGAACGCTGACACCGTTTCGGAACCTGGACCCTTCCGTAACGAATACCTATCTCTTCGACATCTCTCTTTGGCCCTTTTACTGACTCCATTGTCTTCCGAGAGTTCGTAAGCTACCATTTTTTTTTCTTACCGTTCGTGCAGTCACGCGAGACTTTGACCGCGGGTAATAGAATTTGAGATTTAAAATTGGACGAGATTTAATCTGACGGAATTCAATTCGATGACTTGGAATACTCGTATACAATCTCGGACGATTCAGTTCAATACGATTCAATGTGATTTAATTCGATACTTGATTAATCGAATGTGATTAATTCGATTATTGGGTAGATACGAATTGGTATCTACCTCATTTAATTCGACTCGATTTAATTTCCATTTCATTCGATGCGACTTAGTACCTGCTTGATTCAAATCTCGTACATTTTAATTTTATACAAAAATTCCAATGTAATTCCATTTTTATATCATTTAAATGGATGTAATTCAATTGTGATATTATTCGATTCAATGCAATTCAATTTCTATATCATTTAATTGTGTGTAATTCAATTGCAATATTATTCAATTCAATGCAATTCAACTTTTCCACCATTTACTTGGGTGTAATTCAATTCCGTTAGTACTCAATCCAATATAATACAATTCCAATGTAATTCAATTCTTTTATCATTTAATTGGTCGTAATTCAGTCCTCCTCGCAATTCGAATGATCGCGATTCAGTGAGGCGTTATTCAATTCCCACATAATTCGGTACAATGCGAATGTCAATTCCCACGTGACTTTCAACTGCCCGTATTACGTGTCCATTCCCATCAGAATGACAGGCTAATCATCGGGTGTATACGATGTTGAACGGGTGTAAAATGTTCAATTAAAATCACCATCTAATATAGTCGATGGTCGTGGTAATTGAACAGTTCGCGAGCGCACCAGGCACGTGTCGCCTGACCGACGTGAATGATCGCCGTTCCCCGTTGATTCATCACCGGTTACATCACAATGCAACCGCACGCTTCGAAGGTCTGTGCGACACTCGATAATGTACATTTCCGTCGGACCTCGTGTAACAGGAATTCCTAGATTGGCTAGAGGTCGCGTAATCTCGCGCCTCTCGATTTATACCCGCTAGAATATACCCCGCTGATTAAGCGCCATTTTAAAAGCCGCCCGTCTTATCGTCAGGGTGCCCACACGCGGAATAAAACGCGTGTGGATACAACGTGTAAAAACCGGGGTGCGTGGTAACATAACGTGTAGAAATACAACGCGTGAATATTCGGAGGCGTGGTAATACAAATCGTAGAATACGACAGGAGGAAATAAGGACGAGTGATAACACAACGCGTGGATGTACAATGCGAAAAAATATGAACGCGTGGCAATACAACGCGTAAAAATACAACGCGTGGAAATATGAACTCGAAGAGATACAAAACGTAAGAATACAACACGTGGAAATAAGTACACGTTCTAATACAACATGCAGAAACACAGAACAAAAATAATAGTGCGTGGCGATACAACCAATCGTAAGAGACACGCGTAGATTTATGTATGGCGTACCAATAAACGCCGCTGATTAAGCGCCATATTAAAAGCGTTCCGTTTGATCAACGGACTATCTACCCACGGATGAAAACGATTCATCGCTTTAACTGATTAAATTCCATCGCCTAATAGAAAATCATTATACCACGCCGCGTTCTAACACAGCTTCGCGCGGAGTCGATTTTCCTTTCTGTGCCAATTTCACGTGAAACCGAACGCAAACATGCGTGACAGCAGTTAAACAAAAACGGAGAGCGAGATTTGTTTTGCGCGGTTCAGTTGGAGATGAAGGAAATTCTACTCTGTCCGAGAAAATGGTGGGTATTACGGTTTTTCTTGCTGATCGACTCCGAAGAAGAACTGTAGAGAGTAAACTTGAGTTTCTTGAAAGTTACGATAATTTCATGACTCGGTATCTAGTTCCAATTTCTTGGTTCCTGAATTACCAAATTTTTTGTTTATGAATTTGATAGCAGTCTTTGACCTCGATCATTTCTTCGACCTCGATGGTGGCTGGAACCTCGAGGAACGCGTAATCGAACAAGACACCGCTTCACGCCATCTTAAACATCATTAAAGAGACGTTTTCATGCGTTACGGATTTAATAAGTGCGATCGAAATCCAGCATCGATATCCCTGCATAAGAAACGAAGAATCCAACGAATTCGATCGATTTCGAAGCGAACTCGTGCTTTGTGCCGGCATTGAAATCACCGGGATTACTTCGTTGTCGGAAGGCGAACGACCAACCTTTTTAATGTCTAACCTGAAATAAAAACTCGATTTGCGTTTTCTGCGTGGCGTCTACCGGTCCTAAATAACTCTGTCGCCGTATATAATAATTTTCTGGCTATTTTGAGCCAACGATTCTATGTACTTACCGCTATCGCGTTAGAACATAGATTATCTAATACCGTAATAACCTTGATTATATAATTATTCGCTCGCTATAGCGCGAGAAGCATCTTCCGTCGTTTATTACACTTTTTTCCCGATGCGATACCTAACGATCCTGTGCGCTCAGTGGCGAAAAGGAAAACCTCCTACTTCAATGTTGATGATCCTCCTCTACATCGCAATTACACGGAACGCTGATGAAAACCAAGGCCGTTCTTCCTGAATCAATCTTCCGTGTCAATGGGATGAGGCAAATTCACATGAACTTGTATCTATTTTCCTTGGCAATTAATTAGAGACCTGCCGGTATTTTAATGCCTCGCATTTAGTGTACCCGGGCGACCGTAACTTCTTATTCGTAATCGTTTCACATCATTTATTACAATACCGATACAATATGCGTGGCGATAAAACGCGTAGCGTGGAGGTGTTGCTATCGATTATCGGCACAATATCAATATCTCATTCGTGTTTAATGACATATCGATAATATCGTTAAGACATCGTTAGGCTTAATGAAAATGAGTGAGCCAGAATATAATCGTAATTATTCCGTTTTAATCTATTCGTTCCTGTTTATACCTCGAACTTGATTTATGTATACCCAACATGCTACTTGATGTTTATCGTTCGCGTTTATTCTTGTTTAGGATGAATCCACGATTACATTCGGTTAAATTGGATTCGCGTTAGACAACAATAGGTAGGCTAGATTAAATTAAGCGATAAAACACGTGGTGATACAAAGTAGATAATACATAAGCACAACGCTCTTTGATAAATACGCGCAGTGAACAGGTAGTAGAACGCATTGTGGTAAGGATGCGTGGTGATAGAACACGCGGTCATACAATACACAGTAACAGGAAGGAGTAGCAATAGAGCGTGGGGTGATGTTAAACTTATGATTCAAGACAGAGGTAACACCCATGGCGTTCAACATTTTAACACGTTCAGTACAGGCGCCGTTGATCCCTGCCAACTATGGTCTTTGCAATACGACACGAATTATTATTGTTAATACTGTTTTTACTTGTTTCACTCGTTGAATATTCAGAACCTTCAAGGAAATCGTCAAGCGTTTCCCCTTTCGGTCGCGTCGTTTATCGATATGAATTGAAATCCTCGATTTTATGACGCAAACTATACTTCTTTCGAAATCGTTTTTGAAAACCTTGATATTTTACACTCGGATACCAACCATGTGGGTAGTTACAGCGTTCTCGACACATCCTACGCGCCCGCCATCGTGCTACGTGCCAAATCGCTACCCGACTAAATAGGACCAGGAACCCTGCAGGAATGTCCTTGGGGATACATCCGCGCATCCTTCTCGCTTCGCAAAAACACACACACCGTCCGCATGAATTTTAATGGCAAACGTATAATGGATAATAATCGGCGTACAATCGAGGAAGGAACAAGGGTTAATCGTAGGCTAAACCCTTAAGAAAATACCAAGTAATCCGAAGAATGATCGTTAACCGAATCATTCTAGCTTCTCAAAGTTTACGGCCGGCATAAAACTTGCTCGTTCCTGTCTAATTAAACTTGTCCGTACATTTGCCTGGATCAAATATGCAAAGATGATCATTGATTTCCGCAGGAATAGCAAGGAATCCGGGGATCCGGCGAAGCAGAGCAACGTTTTCGCGATTAGCGGGATTATTACTCGAGATCCGGTAGATTAAAACGTTATTAGATCGCCGGTTGCAGCTTCGAGAAAGGTTGCTCGTTTTAAGGATAGCCGCTGGAGATGGGCTGAAACAGGAATAGCAAGAATGACGTAAGCACCCGAGTCTGCACACAGAAGGTGGACGGGTGTTGGTGACTTCACCAACGACACATTGGTTCAGTCACCACTGCAAATAGCCGAAGAAATCGATGCGAGCCGTTCCAGCTACGGAACCACGTTCACCGGTTCTCGCGAAAAACGTCGGCCTAAAGAAAAATGCTACCGGTCGATATTTTCAAGAAATGGTTAGTCGTCCACCCGTTAACAGGGAAACTGAACTTGCATTTTTACTTGACGCTGTAATTTCGCCGCAGTTCGACAGCGCTAAATAAAACCGATTACTACGCCGATTTGTTTTTTGTACCCCGAGTTACGCAAAAATCCTTCAGTTAATTCCAAAGCCGTTCAGTCTTATCGGCACCATCTTTCGTTCCTTCGCCAGCAATTTGCCGGACCGATAGTCATTGTCAGAGCCTTGGAATCGATCGCACGGCGTCGCAAGCAATCCGTTCGTGCCTCGAATTGGAATTAAAATTGATCCGAACAGTGAAAACCGCGACGACAATGACCCCGTAGAAATCCAACGAATAACTTTCGCGTGTACACCGAGTGTCGTAAACTTTCAGGGAAACAGTGACAACATAGGACCAAAGTCCCACGCGTTAGATCGTCGAATACGAAACGATCCACCCTGGTCCGTGGCTGGTTACGCCACTGTGTTCGCGGTGTACCTTTGTTTTTACAACCGCGATGATGTCGTTAAGGAAACATTTTTATTTGTCTCTTTGAAATCCAGGAATTCCTCTTGCGGGAATCTTCTGACGCCGTCATTACCATACCGAAAACGCTACGCAAATTATCGAACGAACAAATTCGCGCACACGCAGATCCGCGCGCGTGTATTTCGCCCGCATCCGATTCCGATGTTCGACTCAAGGTAACAACCGAGTGACCGGATGCATCGATGGTAATTTATCCGGCGTTCAATGAGTTTGTCCTTCGATGTTAATTCATCTAGCGAAAGTCACGAGACTAATCAAAAACGCATTAACAGTAAGACTGCTAAAATCGGTTTTTCGCGGTCCGTTTGGTTCCAGTCGAGATGGAAAGCCCGACCTTGCTGGGTGGTCGTATTGAAATATGCGGTGAACATTTTCGTGGATGCATATCGAGTCGAAAAAAGTCGTTAGGACGAATAACTTTCATGGGAGTATGCACACGTACGGCGCCCGCGATTGCGTAGGCCAACTTGTGTGGGTAGGCTGGCCTTCAGAGTCCTTCGCTGGAAAAGTAGCGACCAGGATGGCCATATGCGTAGGCTTCCGGTAGGTGGGAGGACTGGATTAAAGGCATCTCTCCATTATACGTAACTGTACCTACAAGCGCCGTGAAAGTCAACACGTTTTGTACCAGAATCATCGCTTACCTGTACACTTTTATATGTCGATACGCTCTACCACAAACTAGTAGATCACACAATGATTTGTAAGAAGTCTAGGAAATAATAGGAAAAAATCTGTGAAAACCGTAAGAAAAGCGTAGTCAAAACTTGAGTAGAATCTGAATAAAATCTGAACAAGATCTAGAGAAAATTTAGAAACTCGAGGGAGTGTGTTATTCCAGAACTTTTTCTCTTCAGATATAAAGAACCTGGTCAAATAAGGCGAATGATAGAATATTCCATCCTTTATATTTCTCCTCAACTACGAAAACCCTAAGTGCACGCGACGATATATATAAAAAAATATTTTTGTTTCAAGTACAATCATGTGGGTAAATAGAACAAGAAGATGTAATAAGGTATCACAATTTCCATTTATTGATTTTTTCTGTATGTGTTTACTCGGCAGATTTAGACTTCTTCTGTTTGCGTTCTTCTTTGCGTTCTTCTTTGCGTTTTTGTTTCTCTGAAGCATCATGAATGCGCCTCTTCTTACGAAGAAGCCATATTTCTTTAGATCTCTGTTCGCGACCTTTCATCATGCTCCTGTACAAGTTCTTATGTTTTTTCTTAACCATTCGTTCACGTAATCGGTATTCTTGCCTCTCTTGTCGCTGTTTCTCCCATGGATCTTCCTTCGTCACTTCTCCAGTTTTTACTTTCATTTGCTTTTTCTGTAATTACAAAAGCGAATTATAAGAAATGCAATAATTTCAGAAAACTGTATATCATCCGTGAATATCTACCTTGAGCAATCTTTTCTGTTCCTTCTGTTCTTCCATCTCTGACGATACTTGCATTTCTACATCTTCAGCTTTTTCATTCTTGACAACTTCGCTTAAATCTTCCTTCAATTCTTCTTCTTCTTCTTCTTCTTCTTCTTCATCTCCTTCCTCTTCCTCTTCGTTCTCCTCTTCTGACTCTTCTTCAGATTCGTCTTTATCTAAGAGACATAGACGAACGGTTCAACTGTTAATTATATCATTACATGGTTAAAATACAGAAATAAACAATATATACCATCGGTCAACTTGAATTCAGGATCCATAAGTGCACGTTCTTCCGGTGGAATGTATGTCTGATCTGGACGACTGTCCGAAAATGGTGAAAGGTGTGGTGGTAATATACAACCTATTAAATACTTTTCCACTGGTAACAATTCTCTAGCATTCACAGAATCAAACACCCACTGTGGTTGTACATAATATCTATAAAAATATGTAATAATTGAAATAACTGAAAACAATTTAGCAGCAAAACTCAAAAGACTTCTGAGTATTACCTCGAAATATACTGTTTATTCATACTAGGTCTATCCACTATTTGATGCGTTATAGTTTCGTCGGTTTCATCAAACGTTGCTCCAACAAAAAGTAACTTGTCCCAAGATACTTCAGCACCAAAACAACGTAAAATAAAGACCAAAGGCTCTCTTGGTACTTCTCTGTTTAAAAATATTTTTAATCCTTTAAACAACGTTTTTAACTTCTTAACCTTTTCTGCTTCTGCACGTGCTTCTTCTAGTTTTACTGCATCACCTTGCTAGAATAATTATATGTTTATTTTATTTTGAACTTACATTTCTAAATAAAAATGAAATTATTAAACTCATACATACATTTGAAAATTGATCCATTTCCATTTCTTCATCTTCTACAGCCTGGGTAGAAGGATCTAAATTTACTAATGATAAATTTAATGCTGCTATCCTTTCAGATACATATACTTCTTCATCGACAAGAGTTTTTTCTATGTTTTCTATGTACAAAACAGTTATATTATATCACACCAAAATGTGTAATCTACATAAATATACAAGAAATTCATCTTACCACTACTAGTGAGTTTTGGTGGATAATATAAATTGAGAGTATGATAAAGTCTATAATTAACAAAACCTAACATCGTAATATAAAATTCTACAAATATAGACATGACTTTGAAGTCCACATCCACTCTTGCTTGAGGCTCAAAACAGAAATGATGGGGTACAATCCAAGTTATCGTTTGACCTTTAATTTCAGCTTGATAGTAATAGCCTTTAATGGACACAAATACTTTTCTTAAAGCCTTAGCATTTATTACTGCATGTAAAAACTCAACTGTCAGTCTTCGACATAACAGTGATTGCTCTCTTGGTATATGATGAAGAGATGGGAAAGTACTAAACAAAAAACACAGGGTCAAGCAATCGTCCAAATCTCTGAGCGCGTCAATGAATGTTGGATAACGTTCTTTAACAATATGATCTAATGTTATAGTGGGATGATTACTCAAACGTCTTTTCATTTCTGAAAATTCTTTTAAAGATCTTGCTTTCCCAACTTTTTTATTGAAAATCTGAAGAAATATATATTACTACATTATTTATTTTGTAACACTTAGTTTATATCGTAATGGTCATAAATTGATCTGGCATACCTTGTAGTCTCTTAATTTCCATATTATTGGCTCATGCATTAAAAACTGGATGTCCTTTTTATGATATAATATTTTAATACCAGGTTCACCCTTCTGTGCTCTCCTACGATTACGTGGTTCCCGTGGGTATATACCTTTCAATATGCATAATCTGCGGAAATCATTCAAAGAAAGCTGCAGTTTCTTTAAAGCAGCTTTCCTTGACATAAATTGTGCTCCCTCTCCGGATTGATACTATAAATTTGAAAAATGTAATTAAATATTGTAATATGTACGGGAAATGTTTTTAACCTCAATGAAATTACGAATGAATAGCTGTCAAAATAATTGTAAAGTGATATATACAAATACCTTTTTCTTTCCTATTACAACCATTTTGTTTTACAATTTTTTATAACCAAAAATGCGTAAACATACATAAACTGGTGGTGAACAAATTAAATATGAACCCACGTGTTTCTCTGTAGAAACAACAATAGACGAGAAAAATTGTAAAGACTGTTCAGTGACAAAAATGAAAACATAGTATAGCGCCACCTGATAACATTATGACCAACTAACACTACTCAAAATTCGTGCACATCGATAAATTGTTCTATTCATTTTTAAAGGATCAAATAAATTCAACCAAATCAATTTTCAGTTTTATTATTAATATATTTTTAATTGCGCACAGCACAAGTATATACAAAGTTATTCATTAATGTATTATTTTTGCCATTTTAATCATCTTTCTCTGTATCACTTTCTCCATCGCTTTCGTCTTCTAATTCCGGCATAGGGAAACGTAGTATAGCTGCTATTCCAGTAATTTGTTCTAATTCTATATAAAACATAATCAAATGTATAATAAACATGTTTCATAACATCGGTATTCGAATAATTGCAATTTCGAATACTTACGTTCACCTGATACATGCAAACTGGAAAATATCTTTACGTCACCGCCAGAATCTTTCACATTCTCGACTATCTCAACGTACTCTTTTCTCATAGCAACATCTTGACATCTAAATAGATTTATTAAAGTAATAAATAAGCACGTTAAACTTAATTAAACTAAAATTTATTTACCTAAATAATTTATCCGAGATGAGTAAGGTTTCAATTGCTTGAGCTTCGTTGGCCTTCTGAATATGTTTCTTCCCATAAAAAGCTCTAGCAGGGTCAGTCTGTAATATCGTGTAAAATGCTTCTAATGTTTTTACTTCACCTGCTGCTTTCGTTTCAGAAATTCGGGAAACAACGGCAGGCTCAGCCAAAACTTCTATTATCAAAAATTATATAACCATGAATTACCACACTTTCATAACTTATTTTAAAACATTTAATATACCTTTCAGTGAATGTTTAAAACCAGAACTAGAATGCACAAGTAAAAACTTGCTCTTATTTTCTAAAATTATTTTGTTGTCTGATTTAATGGCTTGTTGTATCATATAATCCATGTACTGGTCTTTAACAAAGCCAGGACTAGCAAGAATAACACATTTCACAATATCAAAATTGATGTGTCTTAAGATTCCTTGCATTATGCTATCATAAAATCTTGTTAAACCCTTCAAATGTTTTATATATAAATATCACAAAAATTTATTAGAGTTCAGTAAAAAATAGATTATAAATGACACCTTTTCATGCTGTGAAACATTTCCTTTTCTTTTCCTAGGAATTACTTGGTCTATTTTTGCACGGACTATTGTCATATTGGTAGTTATTAAACAAATATGAGCTATACCTTCCTGCATTATAACAGCAGCAACATCTGCATTCTAAAATTAAACAGTATTTTTCTAAATCTGAACAATGTCTGTTCTGTTTATCCTTATAATTTTACCTGTGTAGGATCACATGCTGTATCAACTCTTTCCAATGAAACAGAATCCCACTTTGCTTTAATAATCGAAAATTTTCTATTCTGTTCAACATCCAGCGTATGATATGCTCCTGTCTATAAAGAATTTTGTATTAAACATTTTCTTTGTAATTATATTAATGAGTGTATATAAAATTACCTTGACATATTTATTCTCTTCCACGTTTCTACCTTTTAATCTTAAAACACATGCCTGTGTATCAAAATCAATACCTTCTACACATATAGTAAGAGTAGTTCTAACTCTGTAACTATTAGAACTCCCAGTTGCAGATTCCGTTTGCACCTTTCTATAAAATGTATGAACATAAACACTGCCAATACTCTGTAGTAATTAATAAAATATGCCTACTTACCTTATAGTAGAACAAGTAACAAAATCGCCTTCGGTAATGAGATTATATGCATGCCACATATCTTCTGTATTTTCTGGGACAAGGGACACTTTCCTAATAATGTTTTTTATTGTCTACTTAATTACATTTTATTTTTAATATTATTTTCTAATTCAAAAAAATGAACTGCTTACCCTTCTCCATCTTTGTCAATGTTTTTTGATATCAGCTTCATTTTGTATAATTTTCTTTTATTTATTACGTCTAGAAATTGAAAAGGTTGGACCTATTATTACTATTGGAATTTAAATAAAATGTAAATATACCAATTCCTGCATTATTTATGCAAATGGGATATAGTGTTTCAACTTTCAATATCCCTTCATAAACGACTTTTTTGAGATCATTAGAACATTAAATGGAAAACAAAAAAGGATACAACAGATAGAAAAAATTTATTTAACACATCATTCTTACAAATTATTTGTACATGTACATATCAAACACCGATGGTGGTTAGGTTCATGATACGTTTCAATACTGTTTCATTATGTCCGACGAAAAATACGTAATTACCTTAAAAAGATTCGCACTGTTTTGTATTTAAAAAAGTCATACATTCCATGTTTTATGCTTAATTGGAATGATATAAAAGAAGACGTGCCATATGCCAAACATATCGACGATTATACAGATTCCTAGTTAGAGATTACACCACGGACGATGTAAACATGAGAGTAAATCTTCTTTCTATGAAAAAAATACCGACCGAGTAAAAGCGGTCCTCACCATCCGTAATGGCATTTAAACGTCTATTCCTTTCCATTTTTGCCAATTGCCGTTCTTATCTGATAAGAAACGAAATAAACCAGCTTGTTTTTAAAAGCAAACATTTACTGGGGAAAATTTTATTATATATATACTTCAAAATTGTCTCGTATGAATTCAGCATAATGCCTTTCAATACACTTAGTCAATTACTAGAAAAATTTATCGTACTTGACTTTTGTTTAAAGGGTTTTGAATATTGTAAAAGTTTTTTATGTAAACCATTAAAAATCATAAAACTTTCTATACGCTGAATATATACATTTTCGGTATCACAAATTATTGCAGGTTATACAGTATGTACAGCCAAGTTCAATCAACACGCATATAAAGAACGAACATTCAACCTCTTTGAAGTTTTTTTCTCGTGGAGCATTGTACATCAAATTTGTACATCGAATAAAAGTAACATTTGTTAAAATTTGTTTATAAAGTAACAATATAGAATTTAAAAAATTGTTGAATATATATACATGTTAATATAACACCCACTCATGATTCACTCTTACAGTTTAAATAAATAACGATCGTCCGAACTTTCTCAATTAACAAATACAAACATTGAAGTTAATAGATTGAAATTTTACATCAAAATTATTGTTTTTATGATAACATATTTTTTGTTGCATGACATACTTGCAGTCATTATGTTTGTTTATCTGAATAATTTTGACAATTTTCTTTTTTCTAATTCATTTTTTTCTTTGATAGCAGCAGAGAATGCTTGTAAATCTTTTTCAATTGTACTTTTTAGTGTAGGATCTAACTCAATCACTCTTTTTAAATCTTTAACAGCTTTCTCTTCGTCCCAAGCACCTATATATGCTTTACCTCTCCTATATAATGCTTTAACATTATCTAAAAATTGAATAAATATTACACTTCTTTTGCACATAAAGAAGATAAATATACATATAAGTAACAAACCTGGATCATGCTTGAGAATTGTAGTACAATGTTCTATAACTTTATAGTATTCCTTCTGAATCAACTTGCATTGAGCATAATTTAAAAGCAATGGTGTTTTTAACTGATTTAAAACTAGCCATTCTTCATCATTTGGTTTTTCACTTTAACATACATACATTTAATTGTTAATAAACATTATAAAAGGTACATTAACATGCAAAATACTAACGCGAGCATAAGTTGTTCCAACATTCCAATGCCTTTAGCATATACATCACAAGCAGCATCATATTTTTTTTCTTGGAATAATGCATTCCCTTTCTTTCTTATTTCTGGAATACTTTTTAATTTTTCATCTTCTGTCATTTGCCATGATTCTTTTTCATATTCATTTGGTAAAACTACTTTAACAAGTTCTATATAGAAATATATAATTTTAAAATCGAAAAAATTATATTTAAAATATAATTATTTTGAATCGGTTACCAATTGTAAATTCTAAATCTTGAGGATGTTTGATAAGTTCATTTAAATCGTCATACCCAATTCCTTCATTTTGCAAAGTTACACCACAACAATGATGACTTCGTGTCCCTGGTTCACCTTTTCCAACTTCCCTTAGGATTTTAGACACATAAGGGTATGCTGAGACTAGCTAAAATAACAAGTACCATTAAAAGGTATCTGAAGATGTTAAATATGTAACCTTATGAAAGTGAACATACACTTTTATCAACTCTAAAACATGCCACTTCATTTAGTGCCATTTTTTGAACAATAACTTCCCAAACTTCAAGTTTAAATTTTTTGCCTAAAACTAATTCCATTTCATTTCCCAGAATTCTGCTATCGTCTATCACTGTTTTTTCTGGATCACATTTTGTTGTCTTGAAATGAAATGCAACCTAAATGTTCATGACCAATAACTCATTAACACTAATTAAAATTTATTTTCAAAACATTAGAATAAAATATATGATTAAAGTTTATGCGTACTATCATTCCAGGTACAAAGTTAATACTTTTCGTTCCTGTATGTATCACAGTTTTTACTATGTATTCTTCGTTCTCCATTTTTATACTGTACACGGAAACAAACTACTGTATTTTACCTTATAGTTTAATATAATACCTGTGAGAAACCAATAGGAGCGCCGGTGTCGCTATAATGCATATACTTACCATTGACTATAGATATAAGAAGACTAGACATACTTACCTTTGTTCTTGAGGGCACATAGAGCTGGGGTCTAGGAACCCCAGGTAATTAATAGAAGCAACAGTATCGACAATCCTATTTGTTTCACTCGTTTAACTATTTCCAATACAGTTTACTGACTTGTCTTCCTTTTTCTGTGGGACGCTCAAAAATACTAAATTGTTTGTAAGACACAACCTCCTATGATTGGCAACCTTTAATAGTAAAAATAGCTGTTTAAAGTACATTCAAATGCTGCAGTGGACATTGTTTCAATTTGCAGTGGTCACCATTTCAAATCACTGGTTCAAGTGACACTCGTTCTCAGGTCAGAGGTTTGTGTTCTCAAAAACAAAGGCATATTCAGTCTTGTTATATGTGTAGTCACGGACTATACTTTATTACATATTAAAAATTATGCATAAACAATGTTGAGTCATTGTTGAAACTACATAATGATTCATCTTTTCTTTTAATGTTTTTTTATTTTTAAATTAATAAATTACAGGAATGCAAAATAGATGTACATATTTATTACAAGTAAGTAATAATTCATATTTTCTTTTTACTGTACATTTTATATATTTTCGAAAGGTGCTTGAAGTTGAATCACAACTGATAAAAGTCATGTTCGCTCAATGACGCAGATTTGATGTTCAATGATAGAACAAACTTTTTCGATATATATGGTATTTAACCCTTTTGCGACAGGCGACTTTTCCGCCTTGGTTTATCTGCTGAACGGACCGCTGCGCCAAAAATGTGCACGGTGCACAAGTAAGATAGTCACACTATTCTTTTGTCTGTTATCGGACAGAAAGTAAATTATGCATCTTCAGAAAGCTTCATAAAAAGCTTTCTAAAAATCTTCATAAAGTTAGTACTCTATTCAATGCAAACATTCGGATAAGACTTTCCAAACTGATGTAGCATTTTTTTGAAATTTTTATTTTTGAGGAATTTCGTAAGAAACAAATGAAAAAAACAATTGGCGACTATAGTCGCCCGTAGTACGCCAGTGACATTTTATGCAGAGCAACTATAGTCGCTCGTAGTAGCGAAAGGGTTAAGAAATTTTAACACACCAGTGAATTTTCAAAAAAAAAATTGTAGTGCAAGAAGTAGAAAACATTACACAAGGTTATCCAATGAGTAAGTTAATCAAATCTTCAATTCATATGAATGACTGGCACTTTTACAGGTTCATTGACTAATACAACTCGAAGAAATTTATAGAATAAATAGGACAGAGCAGTTATCACAGAATAAGTATAGGAAGAAATTTGAACCGTTATTATTTCAATATAAGCGAAATGAATGAAATGAACAGTAATAGTGCTTCTGCTGAAGGTATAAATGGCCACAAAATTCCCGGTAAACCAGTATTTTATATTTTAATCGTTTGTTACATAAAACTCTCAATTAACTATCATTTTAATATGATATTGACTTTTAGGTGTTACTGAAATAAAGATACCAGTGCCATGGGGTCACATAAGTGGTCAGTAAATATTAAAATTCAATGTATTCCTTTTTATTATTGAAAACATGTAGTCAATAATAATTTTATACTTCATTTTAAAAAATTGTATAAATTACCTGTGTATAATAATAATGAATTTAGGCAAGTGGTGGGGATCAATGGACATACAACCAATAGTGGCGATACATGGCTGGCAAGATAACTGTGGGAGTTTTGATGCTTTAATTACGTTATTATCACCAAATGTATCTATTTTAGCCATAGATTTGCCTGGCCATGGCTTCTCTTCCCATCAACCTCCTGGACAATATTATTATATGTTTTGGGATGGGCTTTTTGCTCTCCGTAGAGTTGTTAATTATTTCAAGTGGAACAAGGTTAGCTAGCAATTAAGAGTTATACAACGATGCTTTTGCATTTTTAATGTATGTAGTGTGGCAATTCATTTTCATCAATGTAGCTTCTTTTGTAATACAATTTGTATCATAATTTATATGTTGATCATGCATCAATTTTATACATTAATCATCACTTTGCTCATGTTTTATAATTAGGAAATTTAATCATAATTTTCATAATTATTTAAAAATTCCTATTATTAAAATTATAATTGAAAGGTGAAAGCAGTTGCATGTTATGATAACTGAAAAATATTTAAAAATTTATGTGTACGAGGTTGACTGTTATGAATTGGTTGTTATGGATTTTGAGTATCTGACTGTAATTTTTATTTATATTATATTTCAAATTTAAAGGTACAGGTTGTTTGATATCGTTGTATAACTATAAATTAAAAAGAAAACTTTTTAAGTCAATTGCAACTTTGTTTCATCTTAATATTTTTTATTAAAAATATTTCCTTTCAGGTATAATACATATTGACACTGTCATACTTAAACAGTTATTATTACTAATTTAATAGTTTCAAGTGGCTATTTCATCACAATGTTGTCACCTGCAGGCAAATGGTGGGGTCCCAGTGGGATCCAACCAATACTGGCATTGCATGGACGTCAAGACAATGCTGGCAGTTTTGACACTTTGATTCCCTTACTGTCCAATGAGGTTTCAGTACTTTGTTTGGATATGCCGGGTCATGGTTTTTCTTCCCATTATCCAAATGGGCAATACTATTTTTGTTACTGGGATGGTATTATTCTACTACGTAGAATTATCAAGTATTTCAAATGGAATAAGGTTAGCGAGTGGATTACGTTCTACCACTCCTTGTCCTATAGTATAAATGCACCAAGATTTGTAATAAAAATGTAACAGTCACCCTTGCAAATTTGCCCTACTTAATTATGCACCATTTAATGAAATCAAAGTGTGTAACTGCATAAATTCACTAACATGCAATAATAATGTTTTTGTAAATATAAATTATAAATTCTTTGTATTACAAATGTGTATTCATGTAACAAAATTAATGTGGACATAATATTTATGTTTGTTCCAATGCTTAATCATTCTTTTTTTGTTCTCAATTGTCAATATTTTACTACAGTTATTTGTTTTTAATATAGGTAAAATTAATGGGGCATTCCTTGGGAGGTGCAATATCGTTTCTCTATGCTGCATCATATCCTGACGAAGTGGATTTTATAATCAGTTTAGATATTGCAAGTCCCAATGTAAAAGATGTAACAAAAACTCCTGCTGTCACGGGTGATCTAATTGACAAATTTTTAAAATACGAGTTATTGAACCCTGAAACCGTTCCGTCTTACACATACGAAGAAGCGCTTGATATTTTAGAAGATGCTTACAAAGGATCTGTAACTAAGGAAGGTGCAATCATATTAATGAAACGCGGTACGCAGCCGTCCTGTGAACCTGACCGGTACTACTTCTCACGTGATCCAAGATTAAAGGTAATGAGCATTTTATTATTTTACGATACATATAAAAACATATATTTATTTATAATAATGTTTAGGTTTCTATGCTGGGTACATTGTCAATGGATTTAATACTTGCATATGCAGCTCGGATAAAATGTGGTTATCTTAATATTCGTGCCACATCTGGATTGATATTTGATAAGCCTGAAAGTTATGACCAAGTCTTAAATCAAATAAAATTAGGTGCTAGAAAATTTGTATATCATACAGTAGAAGGAACGCATCATGTTCATTTAAATAATCCTGAGAATATTGCACCTTTAATTAATGATTTTATAAGTACTTAATGGTGGAGAAATTTAGATATAAATTATTAAAACTAGGCCGAGATTGTAATAGAAATTAGTTTGGTGCAAGCTATACTAGCTGAACGTAATCTGAAATATTTAATTTAAATACTAATTATTTTAGAATATTTATATATTTTCTATGTATTACATATTGTATTATGTACAAATACGGAAGAGCCACTACATAACTCATATGTACTTCCAGTAGATGTTCATTAAATGAATTGATCGAGTTTAGCAACAGTATAATAATTTATAACGAAATGTTTGGCGCATATATTAATTAATGTTGAACATTAAAAATTATTTAATGCGAAAATGCTATTTTCTTAAAACAGTAATAAAATAGAAGTATTTTTAAGTGTATTGAGTTGTTTTATTTTTGAAATACAATAATTTTAAAGGTAACAATGTTATAAATTTAAAAAAGATTTTGCTATCAATATTGGTTCTTTAATTTAATATTTTCTAATTTATATGTGTCACAAGTTAAAAATGCTTCAACAAAAAATTGTTACTATTTAAAAAAAACAATGAACCTCATTTTTATAATATTTATGGATGCATGATTGTTTTAATGGGTATTCCGTTATGTTGATAAGAATGATAATACACCAGCAGTACGGTAAACTTGTATCAGTTTATGCTTCCATACATAATTCGGTAGTAAATGACCACAACGCGTTCTATTTTATTGCAACTCTTTTAAACGTGACACAAAATGTATTGTACTTTATTATATTAAGCGTAACTATAATATGTTTAAACGCAACATGATTATTTATAATTTATTACAATAAATTATTTATTATAACAAAGGACATTAACGAAATTTATTGCTTCGTTTTTCCCATTAAATTGTACTGTCAGTTATAACATTCGTTGAAATTACGAAAAGCATCGTTATCGCAGGGATTAAATTACAAAAGAAAGATAAAACAGTATTGATACAGATGTTCTTCGATAATCTATAACAGTCAAATCTAGAAATATCAATGTTAATTTGTTTATTCAATTGGCGAGATGATGCCACGTGAAAATATAAAATTATGTAGCAGTACTTTATTCGTTACAGCTGTTACATATCAGTTCTTCTGAAATTTTTGATCAGTATAGAGTGATTAAGACAAAGATTTATTGAAGTAATTTACAATATTTTTTAAATATCCAATGTGTTATACTTTTTTAGACGTTTTCATATCATGATTGTCGTCACGCGCAATTTAATTTAATCTGCAAAAAAGCGCGATAAATAATAATAGTACATTTTAATGTCTTCGTAAAGGTCAAACATAGATTCACGTATGGATGGAATTTAACACAGAGGTATTATATAGGTTTTCGTCGAATTATTAGTTTAGGTCGTTATCAGGTAACTCCTGAACGAAGTTATCCTATCGTACATATACGGTCTGCGTGTCAGTAATTACGAGCGATGATAATGTCGTCACACGTAGAAAATGAACATGAATATTCCATTTCAACAGGTGAATACCGTTCGTACTTGACTACGTGTTCTTTTTCTCTCTATTCTCTTTACAGCTATCGTTTTCTGCCATAGAAATGACTGTAATATCATCGTTCTATTGTAAGTATATAACATTCTTTATTGTATAAAATTACGTAACTGTTCAGATAAAAGAATTTTATTCCGAAACACTATCAATCAATATGTTCACATTGTCAAACTAACGTCAACGTTTCAATTATCAGTCTGATCCATCGATCCTAACGATCAACAAACTTTTCACTTGAAAGTTTGTTCGTTCGGCTCGAGTTATCAGGTTGAAAGGATACACTTCGACTTTAATTATATGT
Organism: Coelioxys conoideus; assembly: GCA_947623535.1. Lineage (NCBI taxonomy): Eukaryota > Metazoa > Arthropoda > Insecta > Hymenoptera > Megachilidae > Coelioxys > Coelioxys conoideus. The sequence continues at coordinate 4,786,731 of OX392454.1, forward strand.
ATATTAAGAGGTGCTGAACTTTCGGACATGTTTCTGCAGATTTTTACGATAATCTGTCACACGTTGCTGTAACTCTTGATCAGTTGGCGTATACGCAGCGTAAGTCCTCAACCGTGCTTTTGCAAGTTCCAAGTCCTAATTTTGAAAACTTCTTTTTAGTTTCTAATATAACGAGTTTCGTTATGTTAACTGCTGATTACGTAATATATTGCACTTTTATTCCAAAGTATGTATAGTATGAAGATAATTATACCTTTACAAATTTTGTATTACGTCTCAAAGATTCTTCTAAATTTATACGATAAATAGGCGTCAAAAATCTGTCTTCGATTTGTTCTTTCGAAGAAACAATGCTTTTCACTTGTGTCGACGTCGCCATTGTACATGTTCTTCTGTATTTATAATTAGTCATTTCATTTAACATTTATACAAAACTTAAGAAAGAATGCATATACATGTTCATGATGTACTGTAGTGCATTTGGTTTCTATAGAAATATAGCGTGGCGATATAACACGCAATCGATATCGACACACACTTAAAAAATACATATGTAATAAGTTCATGTGCTTCGAAGGATAAAGGACTGTTTTATTACATTTTAAAATAACTTAAATAAATTATATTTAACAAAATCAATGTTCATATTCCTAGATATAAAATTATTATATATTTAAGAATACGTGCAAAATGTATCAGGTTTAATATAATAGATTTTTATGAAAGAAAACCAAATTTTGTTTCTATTTTTCTTTCTAATAGTTCCCTGTAATATTCCCTATTTCACTTACTCTTCGATACTCTGTGATGTTGGCTATAAAGAAAAATTATTCAAATTGTAATAACATAATTACAAAATTTAACAGAACTTTTAATACTTACAAGAATGTATATATGACTCGGTATTGACCTCTCTACTATTTCCGAAAGTCGAACTTTATTCAACTTATATTCTTCATCTGCATATAAAGTAAAGATAAAATTAAATACTATGATGTGATTATTAAATATTATATCAATGCAGAAAATCATTACCAGCCGGAACTGCTAAAGATAACGTGGGGAGTTGTACAAAACCTGCTACCAGTGGTCGTAAGATCCATTCAACCTTTCTTTCATTTTGTGGTAGTATATAAATATCAACCTACAAAATCGAATAGTCTAAAATAGTGACAGGCACTGATAGATATCTTAGTTTAAAAACTGAAGTACTGACCGTATTTCGAATTTGTGTATTTTTAAACGATTAATTACCTGTTTTTGCCCAGCAAACATGAACGCATCACTAGCTTCCATAATCAATCGTAAAGTAAGCATATAATCCGAATGATTTTTTATGTAGTATGATACAAGTAATGGCGTGCGAACCCAACCGTGGGCTGGTAATTTAGCTTCTAAGCCAATAACCGCATCTTCGACCCGCAAAGGAGCTAAAGTAACACTGCTACTGGTTTCTAATGCAGTTTCATCGTTTGCACTAAAATAACGAATATTACTGATAAAGTTTCAACTACCTTATAACTTCGTATAAATTTTTACCGTTTCCATTTAATAGTATAGACCCCTGTACTAGCAGGTTGTTCACCAGCTACTTTTGGTATCAAACAGTATGAGTCTGTAGCTGTTTCATTTTTAGAAAGGGTAATACCAGCTAAAATAGAACTTGATGGATCAACGTTTCCTCTTTCTATAGAATCTCCCTGAATGATGATTATGTATATGTTATTAATATGAAATAAAATAAGAACTAAATAAAGAATAATATTATTTACCAATTCTATTGAGGTACTTATAATATCTATAGGCCATGGAGAAACACAAGAAATGTGAGGCATTATTATAAACGGTTCATCGATGAAACCTTTTGCTAATGGTTCAAAGAGCATAGTATAAAATAACGTTGATACTTCAAACGGTTTTGTGACTGATAACGAATATGTTAATTCTTTAGTTCCTTTTATATTTTCAGCTCTTGAATACTTTACCTATAATAACAAGGGTACAGGGATTATTATATCACTTATTTGTAGTTATAATTTTAAGATTATAAAATGTACCTTTATGTGAATATTCCGATCGCTAACTTTATGAGCTCTAAAGTAGACAACTTGATGTGTACTAGAATTGTTTTCTAAATTATTAATAGATATCGATATTGCCGATTGCTTATTCTGCATTGTTAAACTTAATTCCGCTAAAATATAATAAAATTTCAATTAAGCAGTACAGTACATGATTACATAATCTTGTATATTTTATTGAAATATATATATATACTTGATTGTTCATTTGTTCCATCGGGCATAAGTGTTACAGTTAAAAATGCTGACAATATATTTTTATTAGCAGTAATAGTTATTTTAATGGGAAGCCATTCTCCTACAAGCGCTGGATTATTTGATTCTGCACTTATACTGAGACTAGATTCTTCTTGTTTTATTTCTGTAGTGACTAGTGGTTGTATTGTTTCAAATTCTCCTCTACTGTTATAGACAAAAATGCATTAATTTACTGGCACGTTTTTTTTTTAAGTTTTGTTGTACGTACCGAAGCTGCTGAATTTCAGGACACAACATACTCAAACAATTTGTCTCCCTTTCCATGGCAGAGAACCTCAAAATAATACAACAAGATTCGTCGTTACCCATATATAATGAGATCGCGGTGATCCGTATTTCATTATTATCATTTTGTTGAGGCGCTTGAAATTGATGAAGAAATTTCTTCATTTCGTTCCCATGAAATATGAGATCACTCTGTTTAGCATCAGCAACATTCAACTCTGAATTATACCCCGGACTACTAATTGTTACTGATATTTTAGAAAATTCGGCATTACCGCTGTACAAGTTTCTAAAAATTACAGCATAAAGTCATGTTCAAACTCAATTCCTTTCTGTTTGTAAAAAAAGTAATTAAATATAGGTACCTGATAATAACTTCTACATCAATCATAGAATTAACAGCATATTTTGGTTGTAAAAACCTTGCTTTGACCTCTATAAATGAACTCATGTTACTATCATCGATTGTAAAAACAAGCGGTTCTGACTTATTAAGTTCCAGTACCCACTTTTCTAATGCAAGATGTTTCATGTCATCAGGTAAATCAGGTTCCGGATTTGGAGGTTGTTTCTATCGTTTCATATTAATATTTTATTTTATGAATTATTAATTAGTAGATAATAAAAATATACTTACATGAAGGATATTGATAATATTATTATAAACGGCAATTTTGTAATCTTCTGAAAATGTAGCGGAAGGTCCTAAAGCTTCAAACGCTAATGTGATGTATTCCTGAATGCTTGTTGATAGATACGCTGCTCGCAAGGCATTTTTTAAGATATTTGTGATTAAGAGGGGCCACCGTTCACCGTGATATTCCCACAACATGTGCGTCAATAATCTGGCCAATCAAATTTTATGATTTTGATGTTAAGTTATGAAATAAGTCTAGAGGAAATAATGTTAGGATCAATGACTTGACTAACGAATAATATAATCTTTTTTTTGGTAGCTTTGACAAGTGTTCACGAATATAGATATTAAAATTGCGACTTACGTCAAGACTTTCCCATAATCCTTACAATTATAATACTCTTCAGCCATTTGTACAACTGAAACACAATTATTGCATATAATATGTAGTCAAAAATTTTGTGCAGTAAATAGATAAACAAATCACACCTAACACTCTCCTCATTCTTGGGCATCTGTACAATTTGAATTGGGAAATTGCATTTCCTAACAAGCTAATAATTATTTGCTGAAAATAAATGAATTATATGAATAGAGTCAGATATTAAAAATAAAAAATACTGAAAATGTTCCTTACAGAATGATCGACTGTATATTTTTCTTTATACTGTAAAGCTTGTATAGCAACAGCCTCTTTTACTGGATCTGGAGATTCAGTGCCTAATTTTCCAGGGCGCCATGGTCGCTGTCCATAAAATTCGAGCTTCTCCTCGCCAGCTAAGGGATCTGGTTCTGGATAATTAGTAACATTCTGAAAAAATATATATATAGATTATATTTTCAAGTTCCATAATTTTGTTTCATTTATTAAACATATTGATTCTTCTACCTGACATAGCTCTTTGCAACTTGCTTGCCTCAAACTTGCATGATGAGCAGCTGATTGAAAATAATATCCGGGATGCTGAGTTTGAACAGCAGGTAGTCCTTGTCGAATAAAATCATCAAATAATTCTGCAAATGTGGAAAATTGACTGCACATCCAAGCATGATGTTCAAACATTAGTTTCTTTGGACCTGTCCACGACTTGAAACTGCAATACCAATTCTATATTAGTGTTATATTCTTATTATATGTTTATTATACTTATTATTGCTGACCTGTCAGTGTGATACCTAAATTGTCCTACTGCTTCTTTAGGAGCATTTAAATTAAACATTATTTTACATATTTTATAATTTATGAAAGAAGCAACAATTTTAATTTCCATTACATTTGTGTCTGTTATTTGTAGTTCCAACAAACTACTAAATGCTTGGTTATAGTGTCTGAAAAGTAATTTGATATTTTTTAATTAGAAACATACCATTCATTGACATTATTAAACTTACTTTAATGCTAAATTTTGATCTTGTTTCAGTTCATTCAGAAAAGCCATCTTAAACTGATGACGTACGAATAGATGTTTGTGTTCTCTTTTATGCATTCCTTTATTAATTTGATCCTTGTGACCTTTAACAATGCGATATTCATGATGATAAAATGTTTGTGCTAAATCATACAATGCATTCTCCAGCCTACAAATATATTAAAATATATAAAATGAAAGCTATAATGAAAAAGTAATTACATACATATGATTAGTTTATCAATTACCTAGATATATAGCCTAATAAATGATCTCCATGTGGTAAAATATACAATAATTTTGGGGATAATTCACATGCACCACAAACTGCTGTAGCACGTTCAGTTGCTGTAGTATCTTCAGAGCCTGGTAGAGGCTGTGTACATTGTTGTATGAGTACCACAGCTATTTTAGTGGTTCTTCCATCCAAAGCATTTCTAAAGTGATAAACTAGTACAATAATTGTAATAGTTAACTTTTTATATATTATGGGATATAATACAAACCTAAATGACTGAACTCTAGAAGCACACTCCATTTTCTTTTCATTCCATTGTGGGTCATTCCAATCCAAATCATAAAACACAACCACAACTGCTGGAACTTCATTAAGGTATTTATTCATCCAATTGCGTTTTAATATTCCTTTAGGTGTATACCAATCATATGAATTGCGCTGAAATATATACAAGTCCAATTAGTTAATATTAGCATGTTCTACAACTGAGTTTTACATACCTTGGGCTTTACTGTAGGGAACTCATGTGAAGGACCAAGCAACTTAAATTGTATCGCAGAACTTTCTAATCTTCTGTTATTACTAAATGCACCCCAAATAGAACGGTGTACATTATTTGTAATATCTAAACCAGTTAAGCCAATAAGAGCAAGTGGCTTAGTTGTTAGTTCTAGTGGTAACTCAAACATGATGAAGTATTAACTGTAAAAGAAATGACGGTGGAATAATTTGATTAATGACTATAAACATTGTATACTTCTATTATTCATGTTAAATTCTTTGTAACATTTGTTTACATTTGTTTAAACACACCAAATTATTTACTCAATGAACTACATCGAAATGAAAACTATTGAACAAAAATTTATATAGTGTACAAAACTACTTTGTACTGCTCAATATAAATTGTAATTTGACAGTTCAGGTTATGTATTACTGTTCAACCATGTTCAACGCAGGCATACACAACTGTAGTTGGCTATATATCGATGCTGTTCAATGATAGCATTAACTAAAAATATAACAAGACTGGATATGTCTTGCTAAAACGAGCGCCATCTGTTTCGTTTTAGTATAAAATTATAAAACATTTCTACAGCATTTTAATAAACATTAAATTGCAATTAAAGGCTGTCAATTCACGTCTTACATGCAACTTAGTATTTTCTAACGTCCCACAGGAAAAATAAGACAAATTAGTAAATTGGATTGGGAAAACATATACATATTACCAGAAACAATAAACTAATACATTCGTTTCAATAAAACCATTTTATTCACAGTAAAATAATCTTTTCAAATAATATCAGAAGCATTTAACACTTCAGATTCTTTATCTTCTTCCATAGCATTTAGTTTACTTGCAGAAGCGGGAGAGTTTAATTTCGTCTGTTCAGGTGTTAGTCGAACCGTTGTACCGTGTCTACTGTAATCTTCAATCTCTCCCACTGGTCTCTCAAAATCTTCTTCGACGACCCTCTTCTTGCATCTATTCTATAATTTCAAATTCAACGTTCGATAACAAATTCTATTTTATATTATTCTATTATTCTATTTACCTGAAGAAGTTTCAGGAACTCTTCTCGAAATTCTTTACTACATAAAAAGTATATAACAATATGTACAGCAAAGTTGCAAAGTTCAGTAACTGCGGCTAACGTTTTAAATAAGAGATAACCGATGTCCGTAGTGTCATAATTATGATATAAAAATGGAAGCACTATCGAGGGTATCATTGACAGTATAAAACACACTGCCATAACTGACATCAGCGTAGCTAAATGTTGTTCTTCTCTGAAAAATAATTCGTATACAATAATAAAACAGACGTATGGCGACACATCTTATGGGCTTAAAATTCATGACGATTTAATGCACGATGTAATGCGTGGCAATTTAAAGCTAATCCTTTTCATATCAAAATTTTAATTACGCCAATGAAATTGCTTTGACTGCACCGTGTATATCATATATCATTTTAGCTGTTTAAACATTTTTTCGATATGGTACCTATACCCCCGATTACGGCTCAACAATGATGTCTCAGGAACATTTGCCGTACGAAACTTCTCAGAGACTGATTGAAATTCTTTCTTCTTAGCATTCAGATGTAGAAATCTCTTCACCACGAAACTGTTCAGCAGAAGAAGTATGATCGTTGGACAGAGACGTAACGTGATCTCCATGATCCAAATGTAAGCAATCCATAGTGTATTCCGGGCGACGGAAATGTTTTCGCGTAACATGAAGAGGGTACCGGTATTCTCTTGTAACTCGTACACTGTTCTCATGCCAGTTAACGGCGCGCTCGCCTGTATTACAGTCAAAATTATTATTTACACTTATTTAATATGCATTGATAATAATAATTTATGTGCCTGTACCGCAAATCCCACAATGAAGGAGCACAGAACGAAAGAGCGGACACTTTTACGTGCATTTCTGCTGCGGATACGCGCAGGGAAGAAAATAAATATATATCGATCGACGATTAAGCAGGTCATAATTAAGATGCTAGATATAGCAAAGGTATTCACAGCGACCAATTCCAAATATGCATGGTAAAAAACAGACGGATAATCATTCTTCATACCGTATCCTAGTCGAACGACTGAAACGAAATATTTATCTTTAGCTTTACATTGATATTTCTCTAATGTTATTATATTGTTAATTTTATCGCGTATTTATGCTGTGTTGCAATGATGGATAGATCGAGGGTCTATTAAACATCTTAAGAGCACCAGAAAGTCTAAAGAAAATGTAGAGAGAAAATTGAGACGGACTTAGTGAAATTCAAAAATTTCAATAGTTGAAGATATTGAAGTTCAATAATTCCGAAGTTTTAAAATCGTCCTGCTAATCAAACGAATATAGCAGACTGCAAATTACTACCCGTCGACGCCAATCACTGTTATATTACGTACAAATGGGTATCCAAGATGTAAGAACACCGATATGCGCTAATGCGAGCCCCTTGAGGTACAAGTACGCGATTCCTCGGAATTGCGGTGTCGATAAAACCAGGAGTATTAATAAATTGCCAAAAATGCCGGTGGTTACGATCGTTGGTATCATTATTCTATAAATAATCCTTAACAAGGACGTGGATTCGTGAAGAACATTTTTGTCCGTGTCAATTGCAACGTTCCAGGTGGAATTTTCACCCCCGCAACATAAGAGCGTTCTAAAAAAAATATTATGTACATTTTAGAGTATATGTTACAATACTTAACACGGAAATTTCATCGGGATGTTGAAATTTAAAAAAGCTTTAAAAATGTAAAATACCCTTTAAGTATTCCCGTTAACATATCGAAAATTATTTATTTTATTGACACTCGAAAGGGAATTATTAAAAATTACATTAAGAATTCGGCGCAATTAAAGATTTCTACTGTAATCAATAATTTTATCCCACTTGTTTTGTTACTTTCTGGTCACTTAGTCGAAGCCGACACAATGGGAGCACAACAAGTTCTGCAAAATTCATCCACGATGAACTCACCACGCTGATTCCTGAGAAAAGCCAATATCGCGCATGCTCTTACCAAGGTTGACTTATTGTTGTACCCGAAGTATACATATTTACTTGTGCATTATAATTATATTCCAGCACCCTTCGTTGGGTTAACTCGATTGAAAACGTAGTAAAAGCGTGTACAGCGATAAAACTGATGGTTTTTCGCTTCCGCTCGAATTTCAGTTAAGCTACACTGGTAATTTAACTGATGATTGAGAAAGTTTGAAATTGCTTTTAAATCGTTCCTTTCTATTTACCATGCTATTTTCTCGCTGCAGTTTCTGAAATCAACTTCTGGAATTGATAGATGACATTACAGATTATTAAACATCAAACTTTGACTGAAATGAAAACGACGCGAAGCAATAATTATTTCCTTCAAAGTTACGCCGAAGAAATTGAGAAAGACGTATCGAACAGGAGGAAAAATAGCTGTGCAATATCAAGAAGATCAATAGCTACGTTTGAAATTATTTTCGGAAATGCAATTAATACACGCTTACAAGAAATAAATTTCGTCTCCTGTTAAAGGACTGTTGCACGTGAAAGAACAAAAGCTTGTGAAGATAATTAATTTTTTCCCAGTAAGGTAATTTTAAACAAAGATCAGCGTGCTAATATAAACGCGAGGTTTTTCCGTCGATACCCGAAAGTGTTTTTGAAAAAACGAGGAATTCTTCCAAGTGGAAAACGTTATTAGGGATATCCCTTACACTCGATTGAGTATTCATCGGAGCGACCAACGAAAACGCAAAGTTAGCAAGTAAACTTGGTAGACTCTGAAATGACGTCATGTCGATTAGAAATTTATTATATCCGGAAACAAGTTAACAATACTTGAACTACTCCCGAGATATCTTACTATAATTAAACGTATGCTTTGAAATTTTCAAACTGGGAAGTTGACTATCCGCGAGTATACTTGCACATCCTCACAAACTTAATTTGTTATTACCGTTTTAATTAACTTCTGTATCCCCATATCACTGTCAAAGTGTAAGGTAAGTTGAATTTTAACCTGTTTCATTATCAAGTAGTATATGTTTATATTTTAAATCTTACCAATAAAAGTACTATATTATAGTATCACACCCAGTTGGTATAGTAGATAATAGACATATTTATTTTAATTATAATTACTATTTCGCTGGTAGATGATATAGAAGTATTATTTTGTGATAGCACTCCTGAAAAATATTGACAATGTCAGGAAATACAGAAGAGCACATTCTTCCGCAAATACTTACCCAGAGAGCTAAAATCATACAGAACCTTTAAATTTTTGTTCAATTAAATCATCATCGGAATCAACAAAATATATCTGACAAAAACTCGCCCCAACTTTTAATGCAAGTATTGATATAAAATTTAAAAAATATATAAAAATATGCTTCCAATGTATTTTTAGATTATTAAATTAACTCACATAATTAATAAATTATCCTACAATCTCGACATATTTTGCCTGTTGCTAAAGTACAGATTAAATTGTTAACAACAGTGTAATTATAGATGCGAGCTTTAATATCGCAATAAGAATATTTAAAAATTTACGATAGTATATTGCATTTTCCGTTATAATTAGACAGACAATACATTCTACTTGTGCTACCTTTATTATTTTTTGTATTGCATTTTGAATTTAATTCTCCTTCGCATCAACAGGTTGCGGGCTATGTCTCTGTCGTCTTACATTATTGCCAATATTACAAATTTAACATGTTAAATAAAATACTATAAACGCTTCTTAAAAATATCTTACTTTTGTGTCATTGTCAAATATTGAAGATAGTTTATAATGAAATTAATAAAAGTTTAAGTATAACATACCGTTATTTACTAAATATAGTTATCTTTTTTTTACAATTAAGTTACGTGAAGTTGGTGTCAATTCAGCGTTTCTGTTGTGGAAGTTTAAAAAGTAACGTATAAAGGAGTGTGATTCCTGTAAGTCAAGTTTCATTGAATATTATTATAAAATATGAGTGAATTTAAGACACCGACAAGTAATAAATACAGAAGCAGGGTGCAAGATAATCCAAACTTGCAAACACCTATCAAAATACCAGCTTCACCATTTTTAGAACAAATTGGTTATGGATGTGGTAAGAAACTTATAATGTCTTTTCTTAACATGGTTGTTTATTAACATTACTTTAAATACTCTGTTAGGAGTTAATGTTTTTAGTTTGGAACGGTCGCCGAAAGTTGGTTTCATTAGATCACCCTGGGCAATTAAGAAACGGAATCGTAAAATTGGAGACAGCGAAAAATACAATGAACGCATTCGATTCGAAGCAGAAGTACTTCGCAAACTAAATCATCCGAATATTGTTGGTTTTCGGGGTTTTACTGAAATTTTAGACGGAGAGCCATGCCTCGCAATGGAAAAATTAGACGCATCTTTAGGTATGAAAGTAAAATTGTTACAGTAATTTAATGTGAATAAGTATTTATACAGATTTCATATATTAGGTGATAAGATAGAAGAGAGGATCATGAATGATGATGAACCATTTCCTGCCAAGGATATTTTAAAAATAACATATGAAATTGTAAAAGGATTAGTATATCTTCACCATACCGTTCATATTTTACATGGTGACATAAAAAGTTATAATATATTGGTTTCGGAAGACTTTAATATAGTTAAGCTTTGTGATTTTGGAGTATCTGTACCACTTACTGAGTCCTTAGAGCTAGATACTTCAAAAGGAAATTTTGCATATGTTGGAACAGAATGTTGGAGTGCACCAGAAATTATCAATGGTTAGTTCTTTTTTCTAATTCATATTATTGCAATGGTATGAAGCTATTCTCATGAGTCCAGTAGAAATGGCCATTTAGCTATTTAGTTGATAATGTGGCTAATCATCAAATTTAATGTTTAGAGGATGGTCCTGTTACAAATAAAGCTGATGTATGGGCATGTGGACTGGTAGTATGGGAAATGATAGCCCTGTCACCACCTCATATAGAACTAACCGAATCTTACTTGGACGAATCTTGTTTAGACGACTCAATAGTAGAAATACAGCAGAAAGAAGAAAGGGATGAACAAGATACTAATATGGATGATAGTGTTATATTTTGTGCGGAAGTTCGTAAATATGGTAAGTATTTAAATAGTATTGCTTAGTATGATTGAATTGTTGCAAGAAAGTTAATATATGAAATATAATATATTAAAACTCACAGGTACTCGGCCTTCATTACCAGCTATTAATCTAGGGAAAGAATATCAAACTGTACTTGAAATATTTTTTGCAAGTACTACTACTGACTATAAATTAAGGCCCAGTGCAAAAGGTCTTGATAATTATTTTAGAAATTGTGTATTCAAAATTAAAAAGTGATATAGTGTTAGTTGAAATATTTATTATGAGATATACTACAGCTATTTTGATTCTGACAGAGAGATTGGAAGGTTTTGTTAAAAAATATTGTTCATTATACTTATTAATAAATTTTTACTTTTACAAAGTTTTATGTTATTTTCTATACAAAAATTATTATCAGCAAGATAACAATAACTATTACACTGATTATGATGAAAAACTTAATCTTTTTCTGCAAAAAAATATTATAGTTAATAAGATTGTTACTTTCACAACCACATACTTACTATTAATAAAATATAGTTAATTAATACCTTTCTATATGCGTGACTGCGTTGCTCTGCTTTTCTGAGATCACTGCGTCCGCTATCAACATTATCCGCCGTTTTTCCGGCAAAATATTCTACACTATTCACTTGCTCACCCTATGAAAGAAGAATAAAAAAAATTATAAGTTTACAAAATTTATTCATAATTTAATTATTTTATTCATTTATTTGCACTTACTTGTTTTTCAATGAGAAATGCCATTTCAGTAAACATATCTCTAACTTCAGTTATACATTTTTCTAATTTTACTATATCGTTGTGCCTGCTTTGAATATCTGATAACTGTTGTCTTGCAAGTCTACTATCTTCTAAAATCTATATATGATAATGTTTATTTTCATTGAAATTTTCTGAACAACATTGAATATGAACACTTACATTATCGACAAATAAACTATTTCCTTGATTATCCAATAGTTTCTCCAGTTCTTCACTTGTAATATGTTTTCTAACTAACAAATAGAATACAATGTGAATATTTATAGTAGTTAAATTATAATGAAAAATACTTCTCTAAAAACGTACTTAAAACTTTCTGATGTTGCAGAAGTAAACGACATTTATCATGATATCTCAACATTGATATATTGTATTCTTCCATAATTTCGGAAAATAATCGTAGCATTGTTGTGTATTGTAATGTTTTAACTCGTATATGTATCGGTCCCTCTCTTGCGCTGGAGAATGTTAAATTGTCAATTGGTGATATTTCCTTCCCCATTTCTATAAATATTGAACCATAATATCGATAATTTCATGAAATTTAAAATTACATACATTATTTGTATGTGAAACACATACAAAAATTTGCAGAGATGAATTTATAGGGAACATTTAAATTGATCTCTTAATATATGTCTAATTCCTAATATAAAATTTAGTTCTTGAAGTGGGATTTTATGATTTTGGAGCCTAAAACTTTGGGATTTTAGAAAAGATGGACCATAGTAAATCTGAATACATCTGTTTATTCAATCCTAAGTAGAGGTGCATCGATGTATAAATATATGTATATGTGCATGCATGTACATATATTTCACGTTGCACTTTTCACGAATCAAAGTGGTCAGTTTCCCGCCTCCGAATGGACGCCGAAGTTCTAAATAGAACTTCTTATTACTTAAAAGAAATGTTTTGTGATAAGCCCTCAAAAAAGTTTATTGTTGGTCTACATCACAATGGAATTATAAAATCGTTATCAATACGTACTCAGAAAATGATAACCTGAGGCCATAATTTCTCTTTATCAAATGATAAGTTAAGGTTATGTTTACATTTGTAAGATATAGTTGAAGAAATGTGATAATAATTGTAATTTGGTTTAAAATAAATCTAAACCGAAAGTAGTCGTAACTATGGAATCTTTGAAAATATTCGATAATTTTAAAATCAGTGATTTGGACGAAGACTGGATTCAGTCAATTTGGAATGGAGAGTTTATGATTTTTAATGAACCACCTGATGAATATCTCATGTTTATAGAAAGTGAAGACATGAGATTGCTTTTACATGAATGTTATAGTATTGTAAAAGCATGGTTGTTAGAAAGAGGCGATCGTAATGACTCTGAAAGTTGTTTTGAAACATCTTGGAACACATTAATTATTATGGATGTAAAAGTGCGTGCTTTATTAGCTGTATTGGGTTATATAATAAAAAATGGTCAAAGTAAAGAAGCTGACAAAGATTCAAGACAATTAAGCTTATATGCGATTAATTTGTATTTTATATTTCTGGCTATCCCTGGTAGTAATGCATTTAATGTATTTCATCCAAATTTATATCAGCAAGCAATGGAAACAATGAAAATACATTTAGAACAGTTACAACCAGTTACTAAGAAACGTAGGAAATCAATGAATTCAGATGATTTAGTTGTTACCGATGAATTGATGAATGAAAATTATGTTCTCTCACATAATGAGAAAGAAATTCTTATGAAAGATTTGAACACTGCTGTTTCTACCTTTATTATAATGATAAGATCGTTCTGGTTTAAAGATCATATACAATCATTAGATATTACCATTCATGGATTAGTGGAAGTTACAAAAATAGAGGATGATTCTACATTTTCTCAGCATATTAGATACAGAGATGCGCCAGAGATTTCATTGTCACAAAATGCTTATGCAGCTTTATGTGAATTATGCAACAGCAAACATGGACCTATTGAAGTTACTATAACATTCATAGCAAAATATATACTACCACGTTTTTTGTGCAACCATATGGATGTACAAATGAAAGTATTTGCAAATATACGTGAAAATACTATACATTTTTTAAACAGTTTATTATGTAAATATGAAAAAGATGCTACAATTGCAATTTTAACATTAATACAACACATAATGTTAAACTGTCCAGATCGGCTAGAGGCTCGACAAAGACAAGTTGGTATTTTAATAAAGCTCTTTGGAATATGCAAACATGATCTTATACTAAAGGTATTTAATAATATAATATTGTTGTCTCATCATTCAAAAATACCATTTAGACTGTTTGCTCAAGAAATTATTGGAAAACTATTGATTGAATCCTTTTTAATAAATTGCCACTTAATGGATAATTTGAAAATTAAAGCAAAAAGAATATTATTTGCAACTGTATTGAGTAGATGCATGGATTGTTCAAGCATGGTAAGAGGAAAAGCCGTTGCAATAATCGCTGAATTCACAGAATCTGATAGTGAAATAGATAAGACTATGTTTCAAGCTATTTTCAATGAGTCTGATCCAAATAAAAAATTTCTTGCATTTCAAGAATTAAAGGATGCTTTGTTTGAGAATGTCGACTTGTTACCAGGTTCAAATGTTTTGATAAAAATGCTTATGGAGCGTATAGAAGATGAAAGAGCAGTAATACGACGAAGTACATTACAGATTATGAAAAATTTAATTCTAATGTTTCCAAATTTAATAAAGGAAATTTTATCTTTAATAAGTCGTAGATGTAGAGATCCAGCATTATTGGTACGTCGTTTTGCAGTACAAGTGCTATCTCAACTTTTACAGCAATTTCCAGATAATTCTCAACTTTTACATGAATGGGTACAAACTGTCTTACCACAAATATTTGATATTGAGATTAAAGTACAAGAAAAGGTGCTAGAATATTTACATGAACTACTATTAAATAGAATAAAAGATTTTTCTACGAATGCTGATACTGAAGCAAATAATTTACCATGGAAAATATTAAATACTGTAGCTGATATGAAAATGAGAAAACATTTATCAAAAGCATGTAATATGTGGATAAAAAATGGTGATGTTATTACTAATTCAGTAGTAAAAAACATACAGTCCCATATTGGGACAAGTAATAATATAGGTGCATGGGTATTTCTAGTAGCACTGGCTGAAAATACCAAGTTGCCCAACATGAATAAATATATTTCTAATTACAAGGAAATATTGGAATACAATAATTTTTGCACAAGTTTAGTTTTACAAGTTTTAAGATATTCTTGGAAATCTTTGGATCATGAGGTGTTAGAACATCTTCATGTTTATATGTACAAATGTTTACAACAATTTAAAATCAATTATGGTTTAATTAGTATCTGTTTGGATATTATACACAATATAATACTTTATTTAAATCCAGATAAAGGTAGTAATTTGTTAGAGTTGTACATGCAAAATTTGATGAAGATTTCAGAAGCAGAAATTACAAAGATTTTCAGAAATGAATCTGAAATGGTCGATACAGTACCAAATTATTTGAAAGCTATGTTTACATTGGGAAATGCTACACTTTTATGTACTTCTAAAATTTCACCATCGACGTTAAGAATTTTGCAAGGGATGTTATTAGAATGGGAAGCATTACCAGAAGCAATAAAAGAAATAAATGAACTGCAACCATCAGCAGTTGTCATTCTTGGTCAACAAGCAGTAAGAGATCGTGAAGTAGCAAAAGAAATAGTACCAATATTTGGTCGATTAATGAGACAAGAAACAAATTTAGATTCAGTTATTCATATTGCCATGAAAATAAATACTGCAAAAGCTCTTGCTGATATTTGTGTAAGATTCACTGCCTTAGTTGAACCTTATTTATCGGATATGTGTGTAAGCATGAAAGATTCAAGTCCACAAGTCCGAGAAGCTATCATGGTGATATTTATTCAACTTCTTCTTGAAGATTATATCAAAATTAAAGGTCCATTTTTTTTTCATATATTAACAATGCTATCAGATTCAGACAGCATGATCCGTGAATTAACTAATTTCCTTATAGAAGAGAGACTTTTAGCAAAGAATAAAACTTTAATATCACAGCAATTTTTGCAAAGTATATATCATTATAATAATTATAGATCTCAACATAAAGTTTATGACCAAAAGATGCGTGAGAAAGAACGAAAAGCTTTAACACTGCCTGGAAAAAAAAATGAAGAGAAACGGAAAATAATTTATGATTTCATGTTGGATCATTTAGATCCCCCAGGAAAAATAAAATTACTTGTAAAAGTAACTAGTCAAATACTTGGTGGAACTTGTGTTGATTCAATTAATGTTAAAAAAGAGGAAGGAGTGGGTGTTTTGAAAGATGCATTATATGTAATTGGTAATAAACGTTTACGGCCGTCATCTTTTAACAAACACGGTGATGATGATCAACAAGAGAGTGAAGAATCTGTGGTTCAGACAGTTACACCAACCACTAATGCTGTAACTGTCATCATCGAGGGAATAAAGAAGCATGGTTTAGAAGTATTGTTACCTGTATTAATAAAACTTAGGCTAAAATTATCAGCTTCTAAATCTACACTAGAAACTGAAGTAAAGAAGCTGTTAGTTAAAACATACTCTGAGTACAATAAGGATCAATTGTCAAATATACTAAGTGAATATCCCAACTTGGAAAAAGAAATTGAACAATTCAAAAAGTATGTACAAAATTGTTTAATATTTTGTGCTAATAATTAGTTATTAACGATAATGAATTTCAGACAATTGGAAGATGTCAATTCCAATGATGAGGATTCTAGCGAAGAAGGAACATCACCGCCAGAATCGAATAAGCGAATTACAAGTGAGAAAAATCTACATTTAACGACGTATAAATCATCTTCCGCAATAATATTAGAATGTGTTTCAGAGTCTCAATTATCAAACTGGAAGAGTGCATTAGTAAGTCCATCGTTGCGAACTACTCCTGTAAAAGGTTGGGATTCAATTCCTTTGGTTTCACCTTCAGAATTATATTCACCTACTCAACCCGGTCCTAGTACAAGTACACCCAAGTCATTCAAATATTTGGACTCGAATGGTCACGTTTCAAAAGCTAGAAGACTTTCCACTTTTTTTCAAACTGAAAACCTATTAAATAATTTCCAGTGCCCGGTGGGGGAAGTTCAATATGATAGTGAGTCTGATTAGAATAAGTAAGATAAATTATTTCTATTTATGATGCATGTATAGAAAATACAAAAAATCTACCTCTTAATTTTCGTTGAATACGAAATGATGTTTGGGAAATAGTGTACGTTCGATTTTCCAGTTCTTTTTGCATCTCTAAAACATGTTATTTATTAATGAATCAATGACTAAAATATTTTATATTTTATTCTTACCCTTATTGGTATATGCGAGAACATTATTATGTAAATCCTTTATAATCGAGATATTTTCAGTTATAATTTGAATCAAATCACGAACTTCTTCAGCCTGTATCAACATTATTTAAATATCTATTGTAAATGTAAAAATCTGTGATATTTGAAAATCGACTTAACTGTGTACATAATGTACATACGTACTTCCTGTAATACTTCTTTCAATTTTTTATTCTGGGATATTTGAATGTGTACATCCTGTAAAAATCCTTTACCAAATGTAGTGTTATTATTTTGACACTAAACAGAAATAGAGAATCATATCATATTATATATTTTGCATGAAAAATAGTATTTTAAATTGCAACAAAATATTTCACATATAATTTTATCAAATGTAACATTATGCTGACTGCAATGTAATCTTCACTTTTAAATAGCATAAATGGTAAAAAACACTAACAGCGCGTAGTTCTGGCATTCGGTCACGAACCATGATGAGTATTGTTTGAGTATCGGTATGCAACTGATAATTTTGTGAATTCAATACATAAAGTACCGTTTGTTATCTATCTTATCAGTACAGTAGAGATAATTGATAAAATTCAGTGTGTTGTTGGCACTGTTACTTATAATCGTTGCGATTAATTCACGAAGATCCGTTAAACATATCGTACGTATCTTCTCTACTAAACTGTTTGACTTAGTGCACGACTGAACTGCATTACTTTACCTAGAAGATGCTTTGCATCTCAAATGAAATAGGAAATAGTCACTTAGCAGCTGGGTTACAAGGACAGCTTTGAAATAAATTATGCACTTTCGACTAGTTCTTTCATTCATTCCTTTTTTTCTTGGAATTACAGTAATATAAATATTCGTCCCTCGAAAGTATGATCATTGCTTTTTTAACGTTTTGATAACTTGGTGTCTTGCTTTTGTGCAATTAATAATTATTAATGTATATGGAGTAACATACAAACTGGTTTTCAAAAATTATGTAATCTCTTGGTTTGACTGAAAAGAATATTTTTATTCTCCCAATTAAAAAAATTAGTTTACTATAAAAAAAATTGATGATTTTTTGAGTTGCATAATAATGCAGTTAGATTAAAAAAGTTATTATGCTTTTAATGAAAAATAATTTAATTTGTTCTTGAAAAGTACAATTGAAATTCGGATAAATTTCAGATAATATTTTGTTACTTTACTCTGTGATGTTGTGCAAATAAAAGTGTTTATTATTTATATATAAAAATATATATCTGTTATCATGTATTTGCTATTCGAGAGTACTCGCTGATGGTTAAAACGTACTATTTTATACTAAATAAAATCACTTGTACTATTTAACACGTTTATGTTTACTATTCCACTAGATTATAATAAATATAGATAACAGTTTGGGAAAACAGTGAACGTGTTTATTACATTATAAAAATAATATTAAAGTAACATGAAACAAATAATTATAAAATATTGTATTAATATTACATGAAAATAAAAATCTTAATATCACTTCAAGACATAGTTGTAACATTTAAAATATATTTTCTCTTATTCTTTCAATAAATAATATGTTTCTTTTTTGTTATGCTAATATGAATACAATATATAAACCAACAGGAAGGAATAGATGTATCGATGAATTATTCATTTTTTTTACTTTTTTCTTTTTAAGGCAAATTAATCAGTCTTATAGAACCTTGAATTAGCACAAGATGACTGTATTATTTAAAAGTACATCATATACTTATTTTGTTTACGTCATCACAATTTCATCATTAACAAGATATATAGTTCTATCATAAAAACAACTTTGAAGGATATATACTAGCTGCATAAAACGAACGGTTCTAATATTTGATGTCGTGAAAACATATTTACAATTGAATGCGCTAATTGTGTTTCGCGTATCTTTCAATACCATAAGATTTACTTTATACATATATGTATGTCTTCCTAATGTACATATACCAAAAAATAAATAACGGAATTTCTGCTCACGGTTTTGCAATATTGCAAAAATCAACATCCCGTTTACCTTTACAATCCTGTAAAGTTATGAAATACGATTGCACTTATTCGGTCGTCCTATTTATAAATCGTTTCTAATAATATATATAATATATATCTTTAGAAATATTGATGTTCTCCAACGATTTACGAATGTAACTTCTATTTTAGTGGGCGGATAACGGACGTAGACTTTGCTAAGATGTTCCCGTTCTTGTTCTAAGTTTATCCTTTAGATAATTAGCAACCTGCGTTTGTGAATGTATAATAGCTAATTGGAGAGGCGTAACACCTTCTTGGTTAACGAGTAAAGGATCCGCTCCCGCTCCTACCAGTTGCCTCGCAACAGTCATTTGTCCTGTTAAAGCTGCTGCGTGCAGTGCGCTTTCACCATTCTGAAATGTAACAATTACCGATTAATCTAATTTCAAACGGACAACGCGCAGCAGAAGTTTTATATTTCAAAACATTGGAATATTATGGTATCGCAATTTTATCGCTTCCATCCATAGTATTTTTTCCGGATTTTCCATTCAACCGAGGAACCAACCCACGAAATCTACTTTAATTTTGATGCAATTTGAAAGCTTACTGGTAGTATACCAAGCGATGGGCGATACTTGAGCAGTTCACCGACAACAGCCGCATGTCCCTTGTGGGCTGCTTTAAAAAGCGGCGTTGCACCATCCTACGAATGAAAATCTTTTAAATCCATTGTTCATTTAAACTATACATGTTTGTCGTTCCTCGCTGCTCGATCATCGGACTTACATGTCTGGTGGCGTCGACCTTCGCGCCAGCTTTCAAAAGCCTCCTTACAACATGATCGTGTCCCATTTGCGCTCCTATCCATAAAGGCGTGGCACCGTCGGTTCTTGCCGCATCCGTTTTTGCCCCGTGCTCCAGCAGGACCTCCAATATACGCACGTGTCCATTTTGAGCGGCGATGAATAATGCCGTAGCACCGTCCTGTAAAATTTCAACAATTCATCGTTGTTTAACATTCTTTAATTCGCTGATTACAACACGGGCGAATAATACTAGCGACGGAGTGCTTTCTTTCCTCGTATTTCCCTTTGATGAAGGGAAGCCTAAATTGCACACCATACCTTCATGTGAGCATTGGGATTGGCACCTCTTTCTATGAGACCTTCCACAACATCCAGGTGACCGCACTGGCACGCAACAAAAAGTGGAGTACCGCCGTCCTGAAATCGTAACCAGTGATCGTTAACTTTTCCTTTTCGCTCGATTAACAGAATCGTTGTTTCTCCGTTGAACTCACTATGCTGCAGGAATCTACCACGGCGCCTTGTTCCAGCAAGAGATTGGCTATGTCCATGTAACCACCTTGGGCAGCGAAGAAGAGCGCCGTTGTGCCGGTCTAAAAATACCAAGTAATAAAGTGTTAAACTTTTTGCCGGAATTCGAAAGCATTGTGTAAAAGTGCTAAAGAAGTTTCAAGACTTTATGACGCAGAAAAAGGACGAACGTATCCGCTGTAAAGCCTCGGAGATATCGCAAATAAACAGAATGAACCGGAATAGAATGCGAAACCGGCAATCTTCTTCTTTCATATTGAAAAGAGGATTTTCTTATGAAACGCAGAATGTTATTTTGCTCTACGATAGCGTGCCACGAACGCTTTCATCGGCGAGAAAAAGTAAGAACAACAATTCGTCGTGTTGAAAAGAAATGTTCGAAAAAAAAAAAAAAGAAAAGCGACAGAAATTTCCAAACAAAACCGAAGAACGCGGAGAAAGGTGTCTCTTAAAAAAAGCCGGCGTGACACTTTAATGCGTCCGATAGTGACGTAGAGACACGAAAGCGGCGATTGAATATTCATGATACACCTAAATGCGTAAAAATTTCGAGTTACACTTTATCGCCGGTCTGATGTTATTTTAAATGTCACGCATGAATACGTCTTCGAATAATTAGCGGCGAACATTCGCCATTTAAATGTCACGTTCACCTTAAGTTCCGCGTTCGTGTGACTGTCTGGCTGAAAGGCGCCATGAATTTTGCATTTTATTTCCCCATCCGCGAGACACGCCTCTCTGACCGATACGAAAATGGAGAATGAATTTGTCTCCTGCTATTGCGACACAGAATTTCTACTGTGATGGTAATATCTGTAGATAATTGACAGCGAGAGCGACATCCTGTCGCCCTCGTCACGGCACGGTGTCTGCTGCTATAATATGGAAAGGTGTCTCCATGAAGCTTTAATCTCCGAAGCATCGATCTATCGTAATTTACTCGGTGTCTCAGGAAAAATTTGATCCATCAACCGATGTTGACCGTTATCGCTATTATTATCTTTAATTATATCTTTTAAGCCAGAAGGTAGCCTCGATTCTCAAAAATTAAACAAATTAGAATGATTCTAAATACACTGTTGAACGGGTCAATGCTTACTGTTCTAGGAAGAGTCTAACCACACAGGGTGTCTCGCAACTAGTGTAAGACCCGGGAAGGGGTTACAAGAGAGGTAATTCTAAGCAACTTCTTCCTTCACAAAAATGAAGTTCGAGTCTTCGTTTTGTATAGAACTTACAAATGGTTTATTAACAAAAGTGAATACGAAGATCTAAGAATGATCTCGGTTGTAACAGTTCCGAAGTCGCGCCATTTTAATGTCTCGAAGCTGAATAAGTCAGGGTAGTACCTTGACACTGTACCCTGAATAAATAGATAAAAATAAGCTTTCGAATTGCACATCGATTGATCGGCAAAGGAGAGAAAGTGGTGGTGTGTGTTTCGAATATCCCCGAAAGGTACAGCGTGTGTCCGGTGCGATGCAGTTGAACCTGTTCGAATACCGGGCACATGCACTTTCACTGACTCTGACTGGCTTGGAGCATCCGGTGATCACCAACCAAAAGTCATTCCGCCCGACTTGTCCCACCGAATCGAATTATGTACCTTTCCCTGTCGGGTAGATCGTTTTTGGCCGTGTCAAGATCTCCGGTATATTCTAGCTAGAGAGGTTCCACAGCGCTGGTGTTCCTCGAACCATGTCAAGTTGGGAGACCTAATACCTATCCATTACAAACCACAGAAATTCTATAACGGCGATCAACCTGTCTATCTGGTCAGGGTAACATTCACCGTCGCGGTCATAAACCTTTTTATTTTCTTCTTTCCCTCATTCCTGATACTGTCGATCAAGCATACCCGACACACAGACCGATTCCGAAGAACTTCAGGTACATTTGTTCGATCTCAAAATTCAATTACAGTAGATCAATACGCGCAATGAGTATTTTCGAAGATTAAAATTATTTTTAGGAGTCTTCATAAGCATACACCGTTAAATGATTACTGCAAAGTCAATGGCCGTTCTGCTTCATAGAAATAAAGTAAAGAACAAACTGATCGTAAAATGTGAAGCCAGGATCATCGAGTACTTGCGAGAACGTTGATCGGTGAGGTGACACTTAGCGGCTGTTTCGGGAACTATCGCCGGGGACAACGGCTGCCAAATGCAAATGCCGTGTTTGCACAACTCGCAAGTCTAAGTGGAACGATATAAAAGGCCAGAGTTATTTTTGGTGGCCGATAAAGCCCACGGGAGTTCGATTAATTTGTCAGAAAGTGGGCAAATACGGTAATTAGCGGCAAATAGTGCATGGTACCTGTGGCGAGGTGCAACCCGTACCCCTCGATGCAAACTCGTATGATCGTATCAATTAATGCACGGTGTACCGCGAAGAGGATGTTCCGATAGTCGGTTGGGCATCGTCAATTTATAATGAACTTGTTACTTCCTGCCGCAATCCGCTTTTCAGCTCGCACACGCTATTTTAACATGCTACACTTATACGATACGACCAGCTTTCGCGTGTTATGATCGCGATTTTATTCGTAATTCTTATGAACAACCGTGAAGTTTGGAAAATTTCCGCTGCACCGACACCTGGAAATCCGAGAACGTTCTTTCTTTCTTTCGCGATGCCGCGTGTATTTTTCAGCGACGCTCGTTTCGCGTAAAAATAGATATCCCAGAATCATCCACTTTTTCGAAATATTGTTTACGTGTCTCATAAAATAGCGTTTCCGTGCGCCACGAACTATAAACCGAATGAGGAAAAATAAATTATCGTTTGTCACTAAATATGGATGGACGTATTATTGCATATCTTCTATAAGAGACAAATTTTCATACGCATAAATAAAAAATCATTTTTCTCGAAAATTTAATTGTCGCAAACTCCTTTCAAAAAGTAATATTTTGCGGACCACGTTTTGAAAATCCCTTAAACAGATCAATGTGCATCATACATTCAGCAATGTTGAACTTTCATAAAACGTTCAAACACAATGATTAAAACGATAGTTATGTCAAGCGGTGTATGTGTCTGTGTAAGATATACATTTTCGATAAGTTACCTATCTCAGATAAAGATTTCCATTTTCAGGAAATATTACGTAGTCGGAAATCGAGGAAACGCGTTTAATCATTTATCTGGAATCGCGTAATAACCGATTTACCTAACACGATCATGACAAATGATAGAAACATTCTTGAAATTCGCGAACATCGATAGCTGCGTAACGGTATGCCTCCGATGGAATATCGGTAGCAACATTGACTGAAAAGTTTGTTCAAACTGGTCGAAAGTCTGTTCGTGAACGAGGCCAAACTTAAGGGATCAGTGTGTCACGAACGCCCACGCACGATTTTCAAGCCGATAGCGGCAATTTGTACAGAGGCGGGTTTACGTGGTTCCCGCTCGAACCCGAGTGGTTATAGTTGCATATTACGGCAGGCGTCGGCTATTAAAACGCATTCGGATCACGCGATCTCGAATATGTACCTAACACCGCCGGTGCAACCCAACGTGCTCTGCTTCGGTAACCTTGAACACGTACGTAACTGTGTTTTATATCATAACACAGACGGCATTTATCAAGAAAAATATGCCTTGAGCGTATCCAAGCCACAATTTTTTTCTTAAACGACCATCGTTTTTATAAATAATACACAAGAATGTCTTACAATTGGGGAAAACTAAGTATAAACGTTTATAAACAATATGAAATTATATAAAATAATACTATAGTTCATGAATAACATAAAAGTATATAATATAATAGTATAGTTCATGAATAATATAAAATTATATAAAATAATATTATAGTTTATAAATAATAAAAAATTATATTAATTAATATTATACTTTATAAATGATATACAATATCAAAAATTTAGTGATAAAAATTAATATTTTTAAAATCGAGAATTTGAATATAAAAAAATTTCGAAATTTGAAGTCTGCAGAATGCTATCATTTATTCTACTCGACTGATGCCCGTGAGCCCTTTACACTTGATTAACCAATCATTATTTTAAAATCATTATAACGTCGATGCACCGTAATGTTCATAGAAAAGGACTGATTATCATGCACGGAAAACGAGCATTCCTCATATAATAGATTCCCCCTAATTGCCTAAGCATGCGATCGTTCGATAGGAGGCCACCTATTTCTTAATCTCATAACGTGAATTAGAAACTTGCCTATCATTCGAATAATCGAGCGTTCGCTGCTAGAAACAAGCAGAACGATTCGCGACTAATTACACCACTCTCGCGTCTACGTGCGTATTTATCTGCGTTTCATCGGTTGACTCTCACCGAACCGTTTTAAAATTTCATCGGGGAACAAAGTTTCGTTTCTTTTGGTAGTTAACGGTGTTCCGGTACGATGAGCATAAGAGGTGGCCGTCGAAAGCCGGCCGTTGTCAATAAAAATAATTCTGGAACACCAGTTAATAGCGATTGTGCAACGGGTCGTCGCGTGGTTAGGTTTGACGCACGTTTGCGTAATTTGTTCTCGGGCTTAGGAACGTCATCGCTCGGATTCGGTCTCAGAAACCAGAAATAACATTCTTCGGATCGTTTTTCTTTTTTCCCCCTCGCGCGGCTACCGGGTTTCGAGTCGTTTACATACCGACACCTCTTCGGCTCTAGAAAACAAGGCAGGTGAAAGGATGATGAACGTTTCGATCTTATTAGAAAAAGATAAGTGGCGACTGTTGCAATCGCGGCATGTTTTCTTTTTTTTTACCTAAAGTCCAACGAGACGACTTAATTAATGAATCACGCGTCAGATATTTGCTTCTTAATTGAAAGCTAAGCGGACGCGCGTTCCATTCCGACGAAGAGGAATGTATTCAACAGGTTTCGATGGTGCCGCGAATTTGCATACAATGCGGAGACTCCCGATGTCACGGGACACTGAAAACTACGTGGATTCGGCGATAAATCGTCGCGGGCCACTCAAAAAGGACCACTCGGCCGCTTCCTGGTGTTTCGTGTTACGAGCTTCGAGCTATTTGGAGTTCCCGGGTTCTTCAAATTCTTCCCGAACGAATCAAAGCAGTCTCGTCGTTCCTTAATTCGATGTACGAACGACGAACGGTTCGCGTTTCGTAAAGTGGTACGGGTTCTTCGTGAACGGACTTACTGATCCACCCGTTTCTATGTTCGAAATAATTGCGAAGCCAGAAAGAAAGAGAGAGCGACCGTTTGATACGCTTTTTTCGTTCGCGAGATCGATGGAGATACAGCGCAATTTACGAGGCTCATTATCGGATGCTAATATTGCACGGTATCTCTACAGCAGAGATTATCTGGATAAACACGAACATATTATTAACGACGGCGACTTTGACGAGAATCAATTTATATTTAGATCTCCTAAGGAACTTCGTAAACTAGATCGTTATTTAACACTCGTGTCGATGTGTGCGTGCGTGTGTGTGTGTGTTATAGTCAGTAATCAGGTCTCTTTCGCCAATTTGCTACCTGCATTTTTTTATCACGTTAAACTTTCTGATATTTCCTCCATATAGTGACCTAGAACGCATACGTAATATGAAATCCAAAGAAAAATTCATTCGATGTTGGAATTGGGAAATATCTAGCGAAGACTATACTTTACTAACGGTAAAAATAGAAGCAATAAGAATGTAAATGAAACGATGGAAGTTGCTTCTTCAATCTTAGTAGATACCACGGGCAAACATAATAAAGATAAATAGTCATTTTCATGAATATATGGTGTATAATCCATATGGCGTGTTCAATTTCTGTTAACCCATATGCCAAAGGTGACACGTGGCAACGATAAAATTTCTGATCCACAAAAGAAAGTTTAACATTCCAATAGAAATGAGTAAATCGGGTAAATCTTCCAGTCATCACAATGGTTATTTCCGCTCAGTGGGTAACGGGGTTGCCAGGACAAGTATACTAAGCGAACTTCATTCATTCTTAGCCATTCATTCATGGTCCAGCATAACGTATGCTAAGGACTCACCAGCCTTCTGGCATTAGGATCCGCCCCTTGTTGCAGCAATTCGTTGACCGCCTCGATGTGACCTCCGGCGGCGGCCAATATTAAAGGAGTTGTTCCATCCTGAAAGCAGAAAAGAGGAATCAATAGCGTCTAATCCATATATACTGATGCAATTCATAGAAATAATACAGTTTTTATTCGATAATACCTATCAAATAATTTTCTAATTCATTTAATATAATTTGAAACTATCGATTTTATTTAAAAAATTTTAGACTTAAATTGTATTGTGTAACACGTTATTTAACCTAATGATATACCTAATTATTTCCTTTTTCTTTCTTTAGTTAATTAACACATTCACCGTTGACCGACATTACGAATCGAATTCGGTCAGATGGTCAAGAAACGAAAACAGTAAAATAATTCCGAATACCATCGAATCATCATAGTGATCGCGTAAAATAGCAAAATGGAGATGCACCAACGAACGAGTAATCCGTATACGGTTATTTCTATTACAGCGACAAACGTGTTAAGCGTATTTTTGTAATGTCAGTCATCGATGACTATTAAGGTAATCAACGGTACGTATATTGTATAATTTGATTTCTTATATTCAGCTCTTTTAACACCTTTACGCGAATCCATACTTTGTTGAATCACGTCATCGTTGCATCGGTAATTTACTGCGATAACGAGGCGATTGTTAGTAAGGTTTCTCAATTGACGTAACGACCAATCAGGGGGGACCGGGTCCTTAATGATGTCATTAATCCAACTGGATCGTCTGCAAATAAGTAAAGAAGAAGTCTGCGCCGGATTTTATTCTGGAAATGATCGAACGGTATGTCCACCGTGAGAATGTAGATAAAGGAGGTTGACGACGTTCGTTGGAAATTCTGAATTCGTCCAAAATACGTCGATGGAGTTCTACGTGGTCAAAGTGGGACACCGAGTATCCATGCGTGATCTAATAAACCACTTTCGAGACGAGAACTAACGTTACTCGGTCTTTTAACGTCGTGTCGTTTTGCATAATGAACCGGCTGACCCAGCGACAGATCACCACATCGTAATTCATTCCCGATGCGCACAAAGGTCTGCATATGGTCATTCGTGACGTGAGTTCGAAAAAAAACGTATACATTTTTTTCCTCGATCTACCTTATCCTTGCAGTCGACGTGAACCCGACCGGAATCCAGGAGAATTCGAAGACGCTTCGTATCGCCATGTGCAGCCGCCAAATGCAGTTCCACATCCCGAGGAGATTCTTTCTAAAAGTATAAAAAAAAGAAAACGACGAAAAAATTAGCTAAACTTGGCTTTTTGACCTGACAAATTTGTTTGAGGGATCTAGAGATGTAAGGATACAGAAATCTAGGGATCTAAGAATATAGGGATCAAGGGACGTAAGGATATAAAGATCTAGAGATTTAGACTTAAAGATATAGAGATTTAGTGATATCACACTAAGAACTTAGTGATATCACACTAAGAACTTAGCGATATCACGCTAAGAACCTAGTGATATCTGAGTACAGGAATGTAGAAGTGTAAAGATTCAACAACGCAAAAATTTGAAGATATAGAACTCTAGAAATATATGTCTACATGTTAACACTCACACATGTTTCACTTCTACAGTATAGATTACAGGTTAACATCCTGTGAATTATCTATGTGAATGTAAATTCATATCGACGTAATTGATACTTTTCACTTAATGTTCGGTTCTTTCTATTCTGCTTGGTTTCTACTTTTTACCGGTGTTTGCGACCCTTCGTCGGCCATGAATTGATTTAGCAATCATAACCGAGGTGGAAAAATTAAACTCGCTTGACCGTAAACTGAAATCATTTTTTGTTCTCGAACTACGGCGTTTCATAATTTTCTTGCTTTTCAATATGTTTAGAATACTCATAATTTTTGAACGTGGAACTCGACGAGATTAGTATTGCTTATGGTACGGTAGTGATTTTTTTTAATTTATAAACCACGTTCTCCCTCGTCAAAGTGCAGCGTACCTCTATTTTGGTCCAACAATAGGTTTTGTAGGTCATCGCGCGTGAAATACGAGAATCGATTTCTCGAATAAAAAGAACTCGTTGCATCTTAACCAATTGTTACGATATGGGACCACGTGTATCGGACACAATCTATTGAACGCGTATATACGTTATATTTTATTGTAAATTAGAATCAAAAGATAATCATTGTGCAATCATCCACAGGATATTGGAGAAAAAAGTTTGCAATTTTATTGTTCATGGGTAAGTGACATCAATTGCCCGTAAATTTGTTTTGATCTCATCTAGTTTTGCATCTTTGCACGTATCGGTACAAGTACAATGATGCTATAAAAAATTATTGCTTAAATTCTACGAGTATGAGATTTATGTTTAAATTTAAATATTTTAAAATAATTTCAGTTTAAAGCTTCTATAAATACATGCAAACGGTAGTTCAAGTATAAAATAAGCTTCATTGTATGACATCCTAGTATACTCGAACGATATCTTAAATGCATACAACAATACAGGGTTTTCATTCATTTTCAATTGTATTCAGATGTGCGACATATAATGTTCCATTCAAAAGGTGTTTATACAGAGAGCTATACATGCTGGTGCCTATAGGCAGATTTTAAAAAATAAAAGAACTTACCTTCATAGACATATTTGATATGCATATATAGCAGAATTTCGGCGCGTTCAATTTTTTGTTGCTATTATGAGAAGAACAACAAATGCACTTAACATTAACGTTGCAATTATATGCATTAATTATGCCCTTGATTACATGTCGCGTGTCAATTATATTTGTAACATGCTTTTAAAACATGATACATGAGTTAAAACACAGTTTCATATCACAGCCAGTTCAAACGCGCGAGTATACTAACACGTCTCTTCGTGTTTATGAAACGCGAAGGCACAACATAACAGCATCATGAGTGCCCGGATGACTTCAAGTCACCGAATGCCTGATAGAACTGTAGGGATCGTGGTATAGACAAGAAGTGTTTCCCTTAATGTCCCCTTGATGGCGTTATTTGCCGCGTATTTTTTAACCTCCACTTTCAAATTCTTAAATTCTTAAATTCCAATACTTTGACATTTTGCAATTTTTCAATTTTTGCAACTTTTCCCGAAGTTGCAAAATTGCAACATCCTGAAGTCCCAACGTTCATCAGTAGATTAAAAATCGCTGTACTCGCATTATCATCACCTGTTCTCCGAATTCACAATTATTTTGTTCACTGTGTATATGACTGGTGGAGTGGGAAACGTATGATAGTATGGTAGCATCAAGTGGGGAAGCTGTTGAAGTTAGCCACATATTATCAAGAAATATATTTGAATTTATAGGGATTTATAGAAACTTATTCTATAATGTTGGCATGCTCTGCACATTTGCGATATACGTAAGAGTGTTGTCATGAAAATTTCTTTTTATCGCGAAGCCATTTTACGGTGTACATCTAGGAACTAAATGTAAGGAAATGTATTAATTTATCAAGTTTGGTTGTTGTATTTATGTACAGGACGATATGCATTTGATACTTTAACTTCTATTACAGACGCAACAATGGAGAATGACAATGGTGTACTTGTTGACTTGTATATTCCGAGGAAATGGTAAGTGATGCACGTGGATTACATGTGGTTATAAAAAAAGGTGGCAATTTTTACTTTATAACGTACACATACGTTTATAAATGCTACTTGTCAATATAAACAGAAATATAACAAATATAAAACTGTAAGTAATCTTAAATGAATATAAATACTTAAAAATTCATATATTTTTATAGCTCGTCAAGTAACCGTATAATACATGCCAAGGATTATGCATCTATCCAATTAAGTATCGCTGATGTTGATCCTGAAACTGGACGTATGACTGACTCCCAGAAAATGTATGCGATCTGTGGAGCTATTCGTCGTATGGTATGTTACCATATAAATGTACATATACAGATAAATATATTTGTAGATAACAATTTTTTATTTTTGTTTAGGGTGAGTCTGATGACTGTTTGGTACGCCTTGCAAAGAATGATGGCATATTACCAAAAAATTTTTAATGTAAGATAAATATTACACTCTTTCAATAAAATTATAAAAAATCAAAGACCTTATTCATTTTATTGTACATACCATTTATTACAGCATTTGTACATATAATTTCACATACGAAATACTGAATCGTTATATGTGTATATTAATCATACAGGAAGATATATCCTTGAACAGTTTTTTTTTGCCATTGGAGCAATATGTTTTACTCATTTATTTTCTAAAATTATGCTTAGCGTGTATTAGTTATATAAAAATAAAAATCATTTTAAAAAATATAGTTCCATATGTCAAATGTGTAAAGTATAGATTCAGATAGTAATGTTCAACTGCAGTCAACATAAATGTATCACGAGCGTGTTAAAATATATAGATTTTTCTTTTATACATGTAACACCTTGAATAATAAGAATTAGTAAACTTTGTAAACGTTTTAAAGAAATATTTAGGATCTGTTCAAACATTTATACAATACGAATATGGTCTTAGCTAATTTTAGTGTTTTAAATTCTTGATTCTTATTTGTCCACGCTGACGGGCACAGACACTATTTAATATTTATTTTTACAGTGCTTATAGTTGCATCTTCGAACGTTAAAGGAGAATTATATGATCAAGCAATATTAAATGGCGACATAAGTATCTTATCATTTTGTGCATAGATCATTTATATTTGGCAAAGTACGGTAACTTGTAAAGATTCAAGACAATTTAATTCTATAAAATATTTTCATTATGTGTAGTATTAATTGCTGGGAACTTGTCTTTTATGCATAAACAGTATTAGAAAGTAGTGGAACTGTCTTTAAACATTACCCTGAGTACATGCTATAGAGAATTATTTCAGTTTTAATGAATACATAATTACCATAGTAGGCCACTAAGTTCATAGATATATTTAAAAATTGCCCATATTTGGAAAAGAAGAAGTACATTTTCATTGCATGCATGTTTAAGAATTTTATCCACGTGATAAGCTAATATACATATAATGTATATCTAATATTTATAGATCTGCCTATTAAAATGAAATATTGTGACTAAAATAACTAAACATTTCTGTTACATAAACTCTGGGATAAATTACTAATAATGTTTAAAATTAAAGAAGTACTTGAACAATTACTTTGAAATTTGATTTGTTAATTT
The DNA here is from genome assembly GCA_947623535.1 of Coelioxys conoideus. Classification (NCBI taxonomy): domain Eukaryota; kingdom Metazoa; phylum Arthropoda; class Insecta; order Hymenoptera; family Megachilidae; genus Coelioxys; species Coelioxys conoideus. The sequence goes on from OX392454.1 coordinate 4,818,897, forward strand.
TTTTAATTCATTGCAACTATTATTCTATTACAAAAGCGCTTTTTTACATTATCAACCTATTTTTTAAATGACAATTTATTTGTCTAATTGCAATAAATGTAGAAATTTCCTTAAGAAATGAAATTGCTGGTCAATCATTTAAGGCAATCTATCACTTTATAAATTTTATACGTATCTTACACTATTTTTATACATGGTCAAGCCTGTGTATCATATGTTTAACACAGGAGTATCTGATAAGGAATGAACACGATTGAACCTGCGATTTTTCAAAGCGGCAATTGCTTCTACAAGATCTGCTCTTTTACTAAAAAAGTCTACAATTGCTTGACCTGTTAAGGCAGATGCCAGGAACTGTTCAACACTTATTGACCAATCGGGATCGGTAGACGAAATTATACTTGACGGATTTCCATTTCGATCAGGTGACTAAAAATAGTGATTAACATAAAATATATATTAATATAAAACATTAATATAATAATACACACCCGCTCTGCAACCGATGACTGCTGAGCAGCAGTAGCAGCTAAAAGTAAACTGTCCTCAGATTCGTCTCGATCAACATAAAATTTTTTACCGACATCTCCTAATTGAAGCAATAGTGTACCTACATAGAACATTAATGATAGTTTTTAACTTATCGTTAGTAAGAAATATACATTACAGTACACTGATAACATAACTATACAGTACAACATATCTACATATTCCATTCTTATAGTATAGATTTTACTTTGTTTCTTTTACCTATTGAGGCTATGCAATGATAAGTTTCTTGTTCTTCTGGTTGTGCAGGGAACATATCATAAAGAGTTTTCCATAGTGCTATGAAGTGGCGTTGAGACATTTTTGGTACTGTTTTTAAATCCAATGGACTATCTTTGGATGCTATCATAGAACGTAAACTACCCATACTTTGAACTTCCCATGACTGATCTCCGTGTTGACTATTCAAACTTGTTGAACGAGACAAAGTACTTATAGTCGGTTCTTCTGCTAAGCTAACTGGCATTTCTAAGGAAGCAACACTTTGTTCCATACTGTCAAAGAAATCTGTAGCTTCTGCTGCAACTTCTGCACCATCTGATATTAACAGTACATTTAATTTCTTTACCGTAATTATAAATATTTATAAGTATATTTTGTCACTGTACTTGTGTGTACTCAAGTATTTAATAGTACCTACCAGAATGTGTTGGTGATTCGAAATCAACGGGTGTAAGTAATGGTGGTAAATGCAGCGTATATAAAAGTTTTAACCTTTGCGTTAAATCTGCAGTTGTCGTCATTCCGATAGCTTGTACTAATTCCCGAAAGTTTAGCAGACCATCACGATTACGATCCATTAACTGATAGTACAATAGTACTTATAAACATTTTCTGTATTCGCTTGATCTTATTCAATAAAATTAAGATACACATAGATGTTAATCCTCTAATACTTTATGTATATAGTTTTCTTTCATTAAAGTAACTACAATTAAAAACTAAAAACAATTTTATATAATTTAATTAACTTACACGGAATAATCGGGCAGCGAGAGATTCTGCTTGACTACATTTTCCCCACAGCGATAAGCCACCAAATAATATCCTGAACAGTTCAAAGTCTACCTTATATGCTTCATATGGTGGTTGAGTTGGATCATAACGATCAGGTTCCGACTTTCGCTGACTCATTAATTCTTCCCTAACTAAACTTAACAGATCCTAAAAATATCAATTTATTGTAAAATGAATTTATTAACAAAAGAAATGTATTAATACCTGTAATTCTTCCATCGTCATGTATTTGTCGACAACAACACTTCTGATTACATTCTTTTCGATCCCATCTTCTAAACTTTGAACTACTCTAAGTCTGTGTTTCAAACGAAGCCTTTCTATTCCACCAATAGTCAAAGTTCCATATCTTGAATATGCTTCAAATATTAAAGTCTGTACAGATATGCTCTAAAATGAAGAACGTACCTATATAACTTGATGTCATGTTTACCTTTATATATTTATATACATAGATATGTATGTTACTTGTATAATATTTACGAGAGCATTCTTACTCTATTAGGAGTAGCACTGTCAACTGGTCTAGGAAATATAGGGCCCTCGTCATTGAACACACCTCCAAGATAATCAGTTAACAATTGCATCGCTTCACCGTCGTCGCGACAATTAAGTAACTTATCTTGATTCCATTCCAGTACTGTTAATGCTATCTGACACAGGAAGAAAGACCTGTTTACTTCAAATTTCTTCTGTATGTATTTTATTCTGTATTTGTTAGGAAGAATATCAATAAAGTTCAATATTCTCACTAATGAATGATAATTACAAAACAGGAAATAAACTACTGACTTGTATAAAATGTTATACCTGAAAAATTACTTTTGCACCGTCATAGAAAAAGCAATCCATTATATTCACTGCGCTGCTGGTTGGCATGACGCTTAGAAATATGGTTAAAAACCATGAAAGTGATATAACTTTAATTAAACCAAGTTCCTGTAGTCTAGCATGTAAAGTTGGTAAATATTCAGCAGCTAACTCTTCCAAAAGACCCTGATCAACGAGAGCACCAACTACTCTTCTGTCATAATAATCGGGTAATAAAGATTCGCATACGTTACATAACTGCCAGAACGCAGATTCTTCTGAACAATAGATCAATAGAACCGAAGCCACTATATTCATTGCCTGACAATAACCTGTCCCAAAAGAAATCTTAAAATCTCGTAAAGCTTTTAAAACAATGATTATGAAATAAACATGAGTTTTACCAATTTGTGGATTTTTCCATGCATATGCAGAAAGAACTCTTCTTAACGCACTGATACCAGTGTCAGACTGAAAAGCTGGATGTTCAGGCAATGATCTATGTAAATCTCTTTCTATCTCCTCATTTGCTTGACAAGATTTGCCCAAAGATTGCATAACTAATGATTTATAAAGACCCGGATTCATTACCATTTCATTTAAAGCACCTACAAATAATTTGAAGTTATATTTATTGTATTCTAACACAGTGATATTATAAATATTTAAATGTTACCTGAAAATGTAAGCCAGACTTCTCCTCTAAGAGCCTGTGGTATACCTTGAATTATAAGTTTCGCCGTTTCCGTTGTCCTATACATTGTAACACCTCTACCATATTCTGCAAAATGAAGTTCCCATTGTTTTTCTTTAGCTTCTTGTTTTAATGCTGCTTCATTACTTAATGGAGCTTTAAACAAAGTCATTAATGGTGGTTGAGGTTTCCAACTTTGAGCCGATTTGGCTTGTTCGGAATTACTATCGTTCTGATGTGAAGTATTTTGGAAAAATATACTATCTGCACTCCTATCGTAAAATAAAGTGCATGAGTAAAATACTTCTTAAAAAGTAAAATAGGATACATGATAACTTACAATGACATTTTAGATTTTGCTAATAATTCAGATATTTTTTGAACAACAAAATCTCTGTCGTGAATTTGAGCAAATAAAAACGACGATCGAGCCGTTGTCACTAAAATAGATTTATCTATTCCTGTACTAGATGACTGATTTTCAGCAGGTTCTATGAGCTTCACTTCTCTCAAAGGGATAACAAGACTTACTAATCTTCTCACCTAAATTAATACAAATATCATATTATTATATAATTCTGTGTTCTTTATGTTTATCCAAATGTATTACCCTGCTTTCAAAACACATATAGTTTTGAGAAAGAAAAATCTTTCCCCAAACATATCTTTTATTATATGGTGTCCATAATGTTGCATCAATACTACCATCCAGCTTTTCAATTCCCGGCAATCTAAATTGTAATCTGTAAGCTTCAGAATGTGCTCGTGCATCAAGATCTCTTTTCAAGAAAGATGGCTTTTTAGGTACATTCTTGCTAAAAATGGTATATTACTATTATTATATTATTAACAAACATTATTCAAAGATAATGTTATGTTTAAACATACCTTAATTTATTTAATAATTCTCTATCTTCATTAAAACCACTTTTCTCATCTATAAGTCTAGCAAAAGTAAAAGATATTTATTTTTCAAGTTTTCATTACTGTTTTATTCAAAGGATAAGTAATACTACCTTTTCATAGCAATATTTGTGAGTTGCTCCATCAATGAATATGTCTCTGATTTATGAAGAAACATTGAAAAATAATGCTGTAAAAAGGGATTTTTGTTACACAACAGTTCTATGTTAGAAGTAATGAATACTGCAACGTATTATTCACCTCTTTATTGTCTCTTGTTACAATGCGTATGCTGTCTGGAAATAGGATGGAATTAGTTTTACTTAATTCAGTAATATCTGCCCACCTTATAGTTAATTTTGTTTCTCTTGCAAGAATATAGGCATAAAAACACATATGATTTACAGACAAATATAACCATCCTTGTCTAGGTAAACGAGATTTCCAGTAACTAAAAAAAAATGCAATAGTACATTTTCTTAAAAAATTGTAGTTAAAATAACTTTATTCTTAATTTAGTTATAAATACCTGCAAGAATAGTAATTAACCAACTTATCCTCCTTTGGTACATTAAATAATTGGTGAAATTTAAAGGATACAGTTTTAAATGATTCTGGATCATCTTCTGTGAATAATATTATACTTTATTATTCATGTAAAGTTTTATTTCCTAATTAATAGCACAATTATTAATTTACCATCTGCAAACTGACTGTCAGGAATATTATTTGCAATAATAGATTGTATTTTACAGCAAACAAATTCAGTAATTTCTTCTTCTGTATCAAATGACTTTAAAGTGTCCATTAAGTTTGAATGGAGCCATTCCCAATCTTGTAAAATTTCTTCATGGGTCAAGGAACATGCAATCTCTACACAAATTTAAAAAACAAAATTTGTTTCTATTTGTTCAACCCCTAAATTTACAAGATGACCATTACATTTTACCTTACCCCAATAAACTTCTGATGATGGTGTTTGATGTAATATTCTAAAGGGTGGAGGCTTAGTATCTAGGACACTATCCAATGTCCCCACTATAATAGAAGTAAGACCTTTTGTCTTTCCATGTCCTTTACGACGTTGTAAAACAAAATATACATTTGCTTGTTCTGTTACCCTATACAATAAAATTAAAAGTACATTATTTCCTTGTAATTGATTTTTTCAGTACCAAATATTTCAGAAAATAGTTTTAGATATCCTTGAAATGGGACACCCTGTAATATAATTCACTTTGTATAATCAGTAATAGTATACAAATATTTTTATATTTATACAAATGTATTGTATATTAGTGGAATATATGTATATAGACAATTTATCGAAGTCGAATTCAATAGCGTGATTGTTTCTTATCAAGAATAAACCGTATCTTCCGTACGTATGTAATTTATGACATTTTCATTTATACAATGGCAATGTAACAAAATGCAACGATTTAAAATTTAAAAGCTATACAAAATTGTAGTTAGCATGCTCATTTAATTATCTCGCGATATACTTAATTTCGATTGTACTTTCCGAACGTAAACAAATAACATCGTCAAGAAAATCATTAGTTCGTTATTGTTGGAATATTCTATTCATTTAATATAGCATGTGTAAATTAGGAAAGCTTTTACAGTACTACTATGTTTAAAAGTTATTTAAATTACAAAGAGAAGTATACTGTCAGCTGTGTTTGACATACGATGTAAACAGTAATTATAACAAAATATGGATCTCTATGTACACGTATTAATTTACCATAAAGCATTTGCCAGTAGAACTTCTTGTGGCTTCACCCACATATTGACCACCGTTGTTCCAGCACATATGGCACTAACGATACAAATCCAAACACTCTTTATCCAAGACACTTACAAAATTCTCTGTCTATCGAACAGGAAAAAAAATACTTGCCAAAGATAAACACCAACACGAAGTCGCTCGTTCTCAGCTATGTACATTCGAACAATTTCGCCATTCGTTTAAATTAAAATGTTACTAAGGTTACGATTTTTAAAACATTTTATTATATCGCTTACAAGTGCGTTATATAACATGGAATATAACTCAAGAAAGTATGTTTTATTTATATATATATATATATTTATATAAATAATTCTATTCAACCTTATAAACAAAAAATTGTTCCTACTATCATTGACTATTTGTTTGTACAATAATGATTGATAATTTATAGCATTTGCATATATAAAATTATATTTTTTCTGAAATGTAATGGAGAAGATAAAAATTTCTGCTAAATAATATGTATTATTTGTTTGATTTTATTTGTATTCATTGTAATAGATGTCGCTGCAATTCCTAACCCATGCAGTATCTGCAGTAAAAGTAAAGTTCGTGCACGTGCCTAGGTTAAGTCTTACAACACCGAAATCGTTGTGTAGAGAAAATGGCGTCTCTCGCGGGAGTTCGTCTTTTAATAAGAAATACCGGTACTCTTAGAAATTCAATCAGTCGGCCAGGCCTACGTGGTGTTATTACACAATTTCAATTAAATGAAAAACATTTTCATTCTGTACGACAAAGTACCATTAAAGTTTTACCACAGGTAAACATTGCTCTTTTCTATAGCTTCCGTGAAACTCCCTTATGATGGTTCATATATTGCACTTAAAATTACGTATTATGTAACTGAAATAATTCGTATTTTGACAAAATATAAAATAATAGATGGTTTTATACTTATAACAATATTTTAACGAAATCTATCGATATAACATGTCACATTATAATTAAATACGACGCATGTAGAGTGAATGTACTTTATATATTCGAAATCCATATTCGGGTTTCGTTTTGATATTGATATTATTTTGTTTAACACTGAACTTATCATATAATCAGGTCAAAGAATAGAACGTTCCCTTGTTTTACTCGTTTTATCTAATGATACCTTTCATGTCTAAAATTTTATTAAAGAAAGAAATATTATAGGTAACAAGACAGAATATACGATCGTATTCTACAGATGATAAAAAAAAAAAACTCGAAGAACGCATTCTAAACGTGATCAAAGCCTATGATAAAATATCTGCTGACAAGGTTGTAAAAATATTATATTTTGTACAAATTGTTGTTTTCAGGGCCCACGAGTCAAGCAGGTGCGCTACTACAGTCACAAGCAACCGTTATCACTTGACCTTATTAAGCAGCGTGTGCTTTTAGTACTCAGTCTTTATGATAAAGTTGATCGTGAGAAGGTATCTGACCACAACAATAGAATATGATACTGAAAATGCTTGTGAAATTGGTTTTGCAAATATTACTATATAATGTAGCAAACTTTCATTTAAAAGACAAAAGATAATTGTTTATCAAGTATTTATTAACACTTTGCTTGAATCGTGGTGTCTCTATAGTAAATTGATATGTAAATTTAATTTTTATCTTTATTTGTTACTTTTTTTTTAGATATAAAAATATATTTTTTTAATTACATATCAGTTATTTGATATGTTTATGGATATATTGTAACTAATAGTTTAAAATCCTGTACAGCTAAGCCTGGAGTCCCATTTTATGGAAGACTTGGGTTTGGATTCTCTGGATCACATAGAAGTTATAATGGCAATAGAAGATGAATTTGGTTTTGAAATACCAGATATGGATGCAGAGAAACTATTACGACCAGCAGACATAGTGCGTTATGTTGCAGACAAAGAAGATATTTATGAATAAATATCTATATAAATGTTACCACTTTATAGTCAAATATTTTTATTTTTAACATATTGTATAAGAAAAACATTTTTGAATTTTGTTTCGCCTGTATATAAATTTTCAGTTAAATAATAAAGCGAATTATTAGATTCAAATATAAATGATCATTATTATTTAAGATAGTATGAAGGAAACAAATTTATACTCCATTCACAAATACTACATTATGAAGCAGAGAATAAGTTGATTAGAATTAAGCTGACATCAATAGTAAATATTATTTTGTAGGAAATAGAAGACTGAAATACAATACTGTTAATCAAATTTTATTGTATAAATTTTTTCCAAATCATTTAAAATTTTTATTAACAATAAAACTTAAGAGTTTTTAAATATTTAGGACCCCCTAAAGTGTAAAAACCATCAAAATTTTTGATTGATCCTGTTCGAACTACTTTGAAGGTGTCTCAATACGCGTATATCTGACATTATCTGACTACCCCACACATCCCTACTTTCAGGTCTATTACTCCTTTAAACCTGACATAAACGAGTGCAACAACTAGCAAAATGAAGATGGCGGATGGACCCACGATGCTTAGAAGAAATAGGCCTGGAACAAAAGCAAAGGTTGATAAAGATATCAATTTTGTTGATGATTTGCTCTTTCTATAATTTATGTATCGTTATTTAATAAATGTTTGGTTATATACATCGTACTTGCAGAAATATTTAAACGCGTTCTTGATGTGCATCTAATGGAAATCAATGCTATGAAAAAAGCGATTGTTTACACAATGATATTTTAATTATTTATTTGTTCAAATCTTTATTAATGTGCAAATTGTTCATGATCTTTAACATAGTTTGTAGGTTATTCGCTTTTTTATTGTGTTGTATTTTTGTATTATTAACAAAGGTTCAGAGTTTGACAGATAAAAACACAATATGTTTTTATTATACCACTAGAACGAATATTATAATATAATGATCAGATCTTAATGTTCTTGTTTTGTACGCCTTCTGAAGTTGAAATATTATGCATTTAGGATTTCTGTAGGTGGCCAGATGAACCATTTGAAGAAATGGATAGCACATTGGCAGTGCAGCAATATATTCAACAGATGATTAGAAAAGATCCATCCAATGTTGATTTGATATTAAAAATGCCAGATGCACAGGATGAAGCTGTGTGGAAGTACGAGCATTTGAGACAATTTTGTATGGAACTTAATGGTTTAACAGTACGATTGCAAGAAGAATGTTTTCCGATACAGTGTAGTCAGATGACGGCTACAGAACAATGGATATTTTTGTGTGCTGCTCATAAAACACCTAAAGAATGTCCAGCTATTGATTATACAAGACATACTCTTGACGGTGCAGCTTGTTTGCTTAATAGCAACAAATATTTTCCCAGCAGGTACATGAATAAAACATTATTATGAAAACTCATATAATACACAAATAGGTCACTGCATAAATATTATACATATGTCCATTTTTAGGGTGAGTATTAAAGAATCTTCAGTAGCTAAGCTTGGATCTGTTAGTCGCAGAGTTTATAGAATTTTTTCCCATGCATATTTTCATCATAAGGCAATATTTGATGAATTTGAGAATAAAACTTTCTTATGTCGCAGGTAAAATGATTAATAAAGTAACTCTGAATACAAATACTTTTAAAATCTTTTGATTCTTAAATCAATTTCTTTTTATTCAGGTTTACAGTATTTGTGACAAAGTATAGTTTGATGTCAAAAGAGAGTTTGATAGTACCAATAATGGAAGAAGATGGAACAACAGAAAGTGAAGCCTAGAATTTAAATATTTATTTATATTGCCCAAAGTCGATTTGTCAGATTTAACAAGATTATTGGTAATATATATAAGAAATATAACATTCAAATAATTGTAGTTCCAAACGTGACAAGAGCATTAAAAAGGTTCAGTACCTAATTTATCTAAGATGTTCTTGAATAAGCATAAATTTTTTAATGGAAACTCATTGCAATTTTTCAACAAATATTTCTGTGCTTGATATGTATGTCTTCATAAAATATAGAAGATAAAATCTGTGAACAGTGCACTCGAACAAATTTTTGCTAAGTGTTCATGCAAACATATTAATCATTTAGTCATTGTAATAAAATGACCCTATACCTTTTTTAGATACTGAACTTATTCTTTATTTTTTAACATGAAAATGCTCATTTTTATATGTATGTGTATTACTTCCATGTATATTTTATTTTTTTTTCTTTGATATTGTAAATTTGTACAAAAGTATTTGATTATATTTTTACGGAAATTCATAACGATATATAAATTCTAAGAAATTTCTCTTGAAATCAAATATATTATTAGATTAATCGTAATTTTTTTATTTTCAATATTAAAATAAATCAGGATAAGAAAATAAATCCATCTGCCGTGCCGATATCAACTTGTCTTAATGACGAAGCTGTAATCATCGGGATGAGGCTAAACCAAACAGATACTTATATATAATATAAATATAATCCTTATATATTAGTAATAATAATAATAACAATAATAGTAAATCTTGTAATATCTTTATTTATATTATATTTATCTTGCATGTTAATAAATTAAGAATTTTGAATTTTTTTAATGACAGCAACAGTAATATACAATAAGTTCAAAGAAGTTAAACTTTTATTGTCTAAGATGTTAATACTTTGATGGCCATAAGCCTCATAAAATCCGTGATTTCTGTAATTTTATGTGCCTTTTTACATCTGAACAAAGCCTATTGGTAAGGTTGTATTGGTATAGTTCCATTAATATAAGCTGTAAAATTACAAATTTTCAAATTACGATCGATAACTGCTGAACTTTGTGAAAATGGATTGAAGAATGATAATGTAAAACGTATCAAAGTCACAAATACGGTCATCAAAGTGTCATGCATAAAAAGAATAATAATTTTATTACTTGTTTCGGTACTTATACTTTCAGCAATAAGACTAGAGAATACAGGTAACCATTTTGTATTAATTTTAATTATTATAATTAGTGTAATTATACATATTTAATTGAAAGTATTCTCTAGATTTCTTATTGAGAAAAGCAATATCAGTATTGGAATATTATCTACACTACTGCCGAATATTGCTGCAATAAATAATTTTCACCAGCAATTAATATAACGTTATAAAAATTAAGAATATTGTTAAACTTGCAATTTATTATTTTATCATTATGTAAATTACATCCACTTTAAATATAAATGTTTGTAAGCTTATACCAATTTGATACAGAATTTTCATGCAAAATTAACAAAATTAGAATTTTCCATTTGCATTAATGGTGAAAAATATTATAAAAATTTTCGTCGTAGTTTCATTTGGTAATCACATGACGCGAGTAGTGTTTTCAAGACACAGTACTGTAATTTTCATAACATACTGTATTTGCAATGTCTATTCATACCAATTGTAATACTGTATATATAATTTGTAAATAGGAAAGAAAAAATGACATTCAATTAACTAAAATCAAGACCACATTGTGTGTGATTCTTTCTGTAACAAATATACATGTACTGACGAAGAATAAACTTTCTACTTAATATCAATATTTGTGCTATTTAAGTACACATACTTTAACAGAAATAAAGTAAAAGGTAATAACTTTTGGAAATGTTTATTTACAATATAACCTACTTAGTATCTTTTCGTTATTATTCATTCTTTTCTCTCCTCTTATTCTTTTTAGGTGGTGCCTCTGCCTGTTGCTCCTTTTTTGGCCTCTTTTGACCGGTCCTCAAACCCATAGCTGCGAATTCCTCAGCGTCGATACAGGACGTATTACCAGCTTCTTGTCTTATATTCTTTTTCTTATTCTTCGCATCTTCCTTGTTCATAAATTCGCCACAATCATCAGGCGCTTGGTAACTATGTTTTGTATTATTAAATATCAAAGAGACGTTAAATTAAAACTAAGAATAAAATTTATTACCCAGGTTCCGAGGTATCCTTTATCTCCTTCGCCAACAGAATGTGTATTTCCGGTACGTGACGACTCTCTGCATTCAAGTCACCCTGTTTCTCCGTTTTCGACTTCTCCGACCTGCAATTTATATGTCGCTCAACAAAAATGAAACCTCCTATTCTCTCTTCTATCGATCAACTCACTCGACATAACGCAATTTGGTAATCTGATGAAGACTTCCTTGCTTCTTTTTGAAAATCTCCGCACACGAAATAGCTTTTGCAATGCCCTGACCGGCTGCAGTCCAAATAATGTTATTATATTTCGGAAACTCTTTCAACGCGTACCCCAAAACATTTCTGATCTTCGTGCCAGTTTTCACCTGAAATGCTGCGAATTAATGACAACGCAATATTTTACGTCGATGTTATTTTTTATCAAGATGCAAGATCTTACGCGCATCAGCAGAAACTTTTCTGGCAAATTTGGTATGGGGATACCTGAATCCGTTGGTTCATCCGTTATATTCTTTGTCCATTTCTTTCTCTTTAACTTTGATTTACCCATCTGTGGAGGAAATAAACATTCACGTATGAATCATTTGGTAGTAATTATTAATTTTTCGTGTTCCTATAATTTCAAATCCTTAAACAATTAAATTTCAATTTGAACGGTATTAATATCATATCGATAATGCGATGCATCAAGCTGGTAGTTTCATTTTGAAAATTGATCGATTATATTTTTAATAATCGGTATTTTAATCCGTCTGATTGCAGATAGCCGTTTTCATCGCCCCAGTAAACGGAGTAAAAGAACGATAAGACGACGTCCTACTGGCAGTAGGTCATCAGTTCACTCCACTGGCGTGTCACTTCTGGAACCATTCATGGAACTTGGAATGGCCTCGTACAGTCTTGGACATAAAGATATTCCGATTCCCCTATAGTTCATCTTCCTCTGAGAAGGGACGCTTAAAGTGTCCATGACACCCTGGACTTACTGAACTTGACCCTTTGGTCGCATCAAACTTTCTTTCGTCATTCATGATTTTACCATTTCTCGCAAAAACGTTCATTAATTAAAGGGATTCATTCCGATTTTTTGTTCAAATCTTGAATATCGCATTTGAATGTCAACTTTGAATAAACTTAAAATACGGATAAACGTATTCGAAACGCGTAAAGTACTCTTAAACGAGAAAGCATTTTTTGTTCATATTTACTGGTTAAGAGCTTAGTTGCATCGAATGAAGATGTCCATGATGACTCAGATCAATGAAACGCAGAGATGGTAAAATTAATCAAGAAAATTGTTAAACAAACGAGAGTGATTCAGAAAATTGTGGTACCAGGAACACGATACTTTCTATAAATCTCTCAAAAATAGTAAAATTTGACGCCAACGCACGTAATTAATTTCTATGAACAAAATCCAAATGAATCCGAATGAACTCGATGAACCGAATCACATTCATAAGTACCGGGTACGAAATCTTGTACAAATAATAGTTCAACAATTCGTTCACAAACGACAGCTCGCAACAAACGTTTGATCTTGTGTTTCAGTTTTACTACTGGTTTCATTCATTAATAGTTTCGTTGCTACGTATCGCCGTTACTAATCTCGCGTGGACGAACACGAATTAATATGAACGGCGGATAAGAAGTGGGACGGTCTCTTGAAAGTTGGTGCTCGATATAATTTCCGGAATTCCGAGGCGAGCTTGGAAAAAGCATCCGAGGGGGGTGAAGCCGCGCAGGGAAAGTCCCATCAATATTTTCCAATCAGCATTCGATTGCATGGTACATCCCTTCTTCGTACGGGAACAGAGCCTCGGGGTGTGTTAAGGGGGTCGCAGTGTAGGCGTATATGGTGGTGGTATGCGGCATAGCCGGCATAGCGCCGCGACTCTCCGTCGCCATATTGCATTATTAAGCACCCCAGCCGGTCCCCCGTCCCTGCATTCCAACATTATGAACGTTTTTATCCCCAAAAGGGCGTCGTTTTACCTATGCGAAACGAAACTGCTCGATGAACACTCGACCACTTGGCTACTTTCGGTTCGTTGAACTATTCCATTGACGAGCTGACTGATCATCCCTCTTTAGGCTCGTGCGTGCTCAACCGTTTCTCCCTTTACCCTTTTCAACAGAAATTGTGCGCTAGGACAGGGAACAATTGCACGTGGACGTTAACTATTTTCGAAGCATCGGAGAATTTTTGTAAGTCGCACGTGGCAGACTCCTTCAGGGAAATTAGTGACGTAGGTGAATGAGGTTCCACCACTTGTTTGAACGAACTTTGCTACTTTTTGTACGTTCTTGGATACTTTATAGACTCCTTTTCGGTTACCGAAGTTGTCCCATGATTTTGTCAAAATCGAAAACTGTAAGATGCTCCTCCCTTTTCGTTCTCCTTTGAGCAACGAAAGTCCTCCTTCCACCGAGTATATAATTAACTAGAGTTTAATACAGAATCTCTTGACTTCACATATAAAGAATGTAGACAAATACGGTGCGTGTCACTATATTCGTTCACAATAATCGTACACAACAGTACGGATAGACATTGTTGGCCAGACGGTAACACCTCGTTAGATCGATATCGTTTAAACATTTAGTTGTCCAGTTTCTCTAGTTCCGCGTCCGCGAAGTCAGAAATCATTATTCGTCCTATATTTGTGGTCACTCGCTAATGCACGAGCCGCGTCACGAGCAGTCATAACATTCGCATCGTCGGAATAATAGCGTCTCGTTCCCGTGAACATTAACGAAGAACGAATCAAGTGGCAAGATAGAGGAGGTAGCCGTAACGTTGATCGATCGCGCGATCCCGAAGAAACGTGCTGTCAGCATCGACTCGTCTCTAAATGCCGGTTTTTGCAATTCGATCCTGCGTATTACGTGCACAAGAAAGAACGTAATTTAGTGACCGCGATGATGTTCGTTTAGTCGGTGTGAAAAAAACGCGACGAAGAAAGGTCAAGGATTTGCGACCACTTTCGGTACCGTCATCTTCTTCGGGTTCGAGCGAAGAGAAGCGGGGACATTCTGCGTCTGACACCTCCTTAACGATGCCTACGCGGCGTTCTTTTCCCACCGTAATAAACCATCGGGCGCCGCTCTTGGGAGCTCGACTTCCAATTTGTTCGAGTGGCCAACTCTTCTATGGCGGAGACGCTCCGCGATTTCATCGCGAATGAACGAAAAAGACCCCCCCGTCCCTCGCCGTATCGACAAGTTTTCTCCATGAAAGAGAATTCTCTGTTCCAGTCGTTCGTATGAATATTTCCCAGTCGATCGGGCCGCTCAAGGAGATTTTTCATTCAAAGTTTTCAATTTTTCGTCCGTTACGAACCTGAAGAATCCCCTGTTAACGTTCTCCGTTAGAGAGAGAAAGCGAGAGGGATGAGGCAACCGATCGGATCATTTTCCGTAAGCACCGAAATTTTATTCACCCTCGAGGACACCTGTCGTCGTACCTCGCGTTGTCTCATCAGCAACACGTGTCGCTTTCAATAAACCTCGGTCTAATTTAACATCGAATCTTATCAAGGTCATTGATCGAACACCGAAGGTGAACCTGTCGGAGACGATTGTTACAATTCGTGGGAGCAACGATGATGAGTCCAAGGGGAACCAGACGGAGGTACCTGCGTGGACTGTTCCCGTGATGGAAATTATCGGGAGGCGTGCATAGATCGGTCTCTCCCGCTCGTCCTTTCAAGGAACCGCGACCAAGATCCCGCGGAAGGACGCGTTTGCGCAGGAGTCGAAGAAACTCCGGAGATTCTCGATATACCACTTGCCGGTTAGCGAAACTCCGGATTGTTCAGTCGTGGCTCATCCAACGTAGACCGATTGGATCTGGCTAACAACAGGTAGGGTCCTCCGCGTGGTCATTTTAGTACAAGTTCCCCAGGAAGCTAGCAAGGAACCAGTGAAATCGAACAGAATTTTATAGTTTCTTTAGACGCGAAACGGCAATCGAGAATTATCGTAAAAAGGGAGTAGTGTTTGTGAATTCTTTACAAGGTGTTGGTGCTGATCTTGTGACATTAGTCACACGCGTTCGAAAGTTGGACGCATTTGTGGTAATTTTGTGGAATTCGGTATATTTTGTTGAAATTCTGGTGGTATTACGATTTTGAGACCTCAATGATTTTTAGGGAGGCGGGGAGGGATAAATTTTTAATCTATGGGGAGGTGGATAAACTTTAAAAATTCGCTTTAACGTGTTTACTGTAAATTCGTATTAGATTATCGCAAAGGAGTTGGTTCGGACAAATTTCCAGCTTTCTATATTTCTACGTTTCCACGTTTCTAAATTCTTGTGAATTTTCGAATTCCAAATTTTCAATTTCGGATCCTCGAATTCTCTATTTTCTGAGCCTGCAAGTTCGTGAATTTCCGAATACTCTAATTCTCGAATTCCAAACTTCCTGAATTTCCAAATTTTCGAACCCTTAACACTAGATGTACCGGCATTAAATGCATGCTTATTTTAAAATTGAAAATAAAGTAGAAAAATAAATAAATATTGCAGCATCACCTAACATATACAATCATTCATTATCTCAATAACACATGACATACATTCTGACAAAAGGACGGCAATAAAATTTTGTAATAAAAAATGCCAAACCCGAAGCCAGTCATTTTGACTGGTTGGTAGTTCTAGTGTTAAGCATCCGCAATCCGTGAATTTTCAAGTTTGCAAATTTTCAAATTTCCAATATGCGAATTACCACATTTTCAAGTCGTTAAATCCTTCCGAAGAATAAGAACTCGCACTGTTGGATCAGAAACAGAAACACTTTGCTTCAGTTCCAGAATTTTCGACAAATCTCTTCCGAAGACGGGCGAGTTAGAATAAAAAGAGGATCACCATGGACATACAGGAGTTTCGTGTGCGCGGAAAGGAGATGGTAGAGTACATATGCGAGTTTATGAGTAATATCCACAACCGGAGAGTAACGCCGGACGTTGGTCCCGGATATTTGCGCCCGCTTCTTCCCTCGGAAGCCCCGCAGCAACCTGAATCATGGGAGGACATCATGAGGGACGTCGAGTCGAAAATTATGCCCGGAGTAAGCAAACGATCAAATCGTTTCAAAGTCTGATACATCCAGAACGGATTTATTCGATAGTATTCCTGTTCGCAGATCACCCATTGGCAACATCCTCGATTCCACGCCTATTTTCCAGCTGGTAATTCGTTCCCATCCATTCTTGGTGACATGTTGGCGGATGCAATAGGTTGTATCGGATTTTCATGGGTGAGGATAAATAATTTGTCGCGAAGATTTAACGCTCCGTCGACCTTTCCCGTTCAAATTAGGGTCCGAACGTGGGTCAAGTTTGACGGATTGATCCAGGCCATTGTTTGCTCGATCATCCCTGTATTACGTCATTTTATTTGTTCTAGGCGGCCAGTCCGGCATGCACGGAGCTCGAGACGATAGTCTGCGAATGGTTCGGTAATTCAATGTTATTTTACTAAACATCGCCTGAATATTTGGTAAACATTAATATTAGCGATCGGTCAATCATACGCGATCGAACGAAAGAAGAACGGGCATTAGCGATCGCTTTCCACCCAGAACGTATTATTACATCGGATCCCATCGAATGGAAACTTTGTTAAAAACAATTTTCACTAATTTTTTAGACGAAATATTCACAAATTTTTAAGACAAAATATTCATAAATTTTTAGGACGAAAATTTGAGAAGTAAAAATACATTTCAGGCAAAGCTATCGGTTTACCAACGGACTTCCTTTACTTCAATCCGGGCAGCAAGGGTGGAGGTGTGATACAGGTAACGCGTTCATATCTCGGAAATCGTGGAGAACGAACAAACTGAATCTTAATCGAATTTCAGGGTTCAGCATCGGAGTGCGTGTTGGTGTGTATGCTCGCCGCGAGAGCCCAAGCGATCGCTAGGCTCAAAGAGTCACCCGCTCATGCACATTTGGACGAAACTGCCCTTCTCGGAAAACTCATGGCTTATTGCAGTCGCGAAAGTCACAGCTGCGTCGAGAAAGACGCGATGATATGTTTCGTGAAGCTGCGTATTCTGGAACCCGACGAGAAAAGCGTCCTCCGCGGAGAAACTTTGCGCCAGGTATCGTAAAATGGGGTGAATAGGAATATATTTACGCGAAACTTTTTTTTTGTATCAGTTAGAAAACAAACGTTATAGTTTTTCTTCGTTTCTCCCTACATACTCCCCTATTTTCGTTTACCTCATTTTTCGTATTATATTTTCCCATGATTATTACAGCATTATGAGTACGTATACACATGAATATAATGAGTATATACAAAAGAATTTAATGAGTACATATACATACGAATACAATGAGCACATACATATACACATGAATATAATGAGTACACGTACCCACGAATACAATGAGCACGTGCATATACACATGGATATGAGTACAATACACACGAGTACAATGAATGCATATGCATATAAACATGGATGTAATGTGTACAATATGCTGTAAACAGTATGAGATTTCAAATGTCAAGCATCGAGATAAATAAATCCAAATAATTAATAATAAGAATTTTATTAGGCGATCGAGGCTGATACCGCAGAAGGGTACATCCCTTTTTTCGTGTCAACCACCCTTGGCACGACTGCTTGTTGTTCGTTCGACAATCTCAGGGAGATAGGACCAGTTTGTAGAAAATATCCAGGCGTAAGACTATTACCAATATATCAGTTTTAGTTATTACTTGGATCGAGAAATATCAACATCTTTCTTATAGGTATGGTTGCACGTGGACGCAGCATACGCAGGCAACGCTTTCATTTGTCCCGAGTTGAAGTACCTAATGGCCGGCATCGAATACGCCGATTCTTTCAACACCAATACGAATAAATTTTTATTGACGAATTTCGATTGTTCCTGTTTGTGGGTTCGAGACAGATTCAAGTTGACCAGCGCGCTAGTCGTAGATCCACTTTATCTTCAACATACTCATGCGGATACAGCCATTGATTACAGGTGTAACATTTGCTCCCTTTGCTTTTCCAAATTTAACACTAAAACTACCAAAGGGGTCAAATGACCCTTCTACAAATTTCCTAACTCATATGACGAAATTTGTTAAGATGGTTTTCTTGACATCCGTGTTGATTGTCATCAAGATAAAAAATCAATAAGTGTATTCATTTATGTTTCATCGTTTGTTAGCTTATTTTTCGACTTCATTTATAACGTCAAAATAATTGTGAATTATACGTTGGTGTTTTTAGTGTTAACGCAATGAGTCGAGATAACTTGCTTTAGATTTTTCATTTTAAATCATGGAATCTATGAAGCTTCAAATTGACACGAAGCGTAGTTGAAACATAAGTATTGTTTTCGATGTAACGTAAATGTTTTATGTCAGCGAACGGTGTCAGGGTAGAGACGTTTCGAAACTAGTTATCAGATACAAAACTGGTGTTCACAGACATTGGAGTATACCATTGAGTCGACGATTTCGTTCTCTGAAGCTGTGGTTTGTTATGAGAAGTTATGGAATAGCCGGTTTACAAGCATACATTCGGAATCATATTCAACTAGCGAAGAGGTTCGAGGCATTAGTCAGGAAAGATGCGAGATTCGAAGTTTGTAACGAAGTTGTGGTACGTGTCGCATCTCCCTCGTGTTCACCATGCTAACTAGGTTATTTCTCAAGCAGGAAAGAGTTCTTCCTTCCTCGCACGTATAACATAAACGAGATGTTCGTCATACGCAAGATATAATAATCACAATTAACATTTACAAAGGATTTAACAAATCTAGATACAATTGCGGGCATATATGGCTTCTTTTGGTTAAAGAAGAGACTAGAGAAGTAGGGAAAGGAGCTGAAGTTTTTTTCTAGGACGAATTATGAAAGATTCAAACGAATATTAGACAACCTCCTACATTTATTCTCCTGTGGAAAGAAGCTATCAATGCAAGCGAATGTATACAGTATGTAACTATCACACTTCACACGAACGTAACGATTTCAGCTGGGTCTGGTATGTTTCCGAGCCAAAGGTTCAGACAAGTTGAACCAAAAACTGCTGAGCACCATCAACGATTCCGGGAAACTGCACATGGTGCCAGCGAGAGTGAATCAACGGTTTACGATTCGTTTTGCGCTCGCCGCACCGAATGCCACTGCTTCTGACGTTGGTAAATAATATTACAATTCTTCCGATAACGCTATTTTTGCGTCTGTTAATTTCTCGGTCATCGTTTCTACGTTTCAGACATCGCGTGGAGCATCATTACCGATTACCTAGCGGAATTATTGGAGTCCAAGGTGGCTAAGCTCGTTTCATCCTATTTTTTTGAAGGACCCTCGATATTCACAATGCTCATGTTTTTTTTTTCCCTGTTAAATGATAGGATGTTATGGACGAGCTGGCGGATATTCGCGAGAAGAAAAGGAAAGCAACCCTGGAGCAAAGGAGATCATTCTTCGTCCGCATGGTGTCTGATCCCGCTATTCAGCCAGGATTCACGAAAACCCCTAACAGGACGGGGCCGAAGTTAGACACACAGGCAACGATCGGCGGGATCGGCTCAAATCCTCATCCTACCACGTAAGACTCGAATTGTCGACGGATCGAATATCGTTGAATATTTAGCAGAAATCACTGATCGCATGATTGATACTCTTAGGCGTTCGTGGATCTCCTGGCCGTTGGCGTATCTAATGCAGGCGAAGGACGCCGCCGACACCAGCGAACTATCCCTCAGGTACTTGCAAAATATTTTTGACATAGCTCTTCGTAAACATCGGCGGAGCTATAAGAGATTTTCGTTTATTTCCGTACACGGAAGCGCATTCGCTTTTGTTTATCGCGCGCTGTAGGGAAATAAATAATTATCTTATCTCATTTTTCCTTTGATCACTGCAGAAGGTGTTTACGTGTCCTCCTTTTACTTCCATTCTTTTTTATCAGGATATTTTAAGAACGTGATGCACTGTTTAGCGATAAATAATACGAGCAAAATACAGCTATTAAGTTTTTTAGATTGCGTTATAGATTGCTTCTATATGTAAGGACAATCATTATTGTTACTAGGTCTAGGAAGAGTCTAGGATTAAGGTCTCTAAGAGTCTACCTATGAATCTAATGTTACAAGGATGTTGGAATTTGAAGATATAAGGGTTTAATGATCTAGTCATGATATACAACCGAACTACACGTGCATTCAATATCATTAAATGAAACAAAGTATTTTATAAACCTAACGTGCTTCCAGATTCCGTCACTTGGACACAATGGTGCGTCTGAAGGCAAGTGGTACCGGAAGTCGTCGTGGTAGCAGCAATGGCTGCAGCCCTGAACCATCACCATCCGCTTCGCCGTCACGCGGAAGATCGCCAAATGGCAGAGCGTAAAATATTTCCCGATTGTTCAATCCTTAATCACCGATTCTCCCAGGTGCATCAACACACACGGACACTGCCGACGAATTCGACGAAGTGTTTGAAAGTTCTACAGACGAGGATGATCTTCGTAATCGACGAGATTTTTCGGATCGTGTGTATGCGTGTGTACGTTCGCGTGTATGTAAGCATCAGCATCAAAACAGTTTCGCGTCCTCTATGAAATACGTTGCTGAAGGAAGCGTTCAATTAATATAAGTACACCCGGCAACAAATTTATCCTCGTGGGAAATTTTCAAGTTAACATGTTTGATCTGTTCAATGTATATATTCTTCGTCTGCCTATCGATTTCTTTGTATAAGTATACAAGCTCGGTATGCATCGTTGAAATCGTATTGTCTGATAGAACACACTTTACACGTGCAACATACTGTCGCTATGAAGTTCCCCTTGTCTTATGAATCACGACGAACGAACAAAAAGAATATGAAAATGGCACTCGTGCCGAGTAACTATCGTAAAAAAGGTCACAAAAAAGCCGTGTTCATTACGCTATCGGAAAGGTTGACGATAGGTCACGAGGATGACCGATGCACCTGGAATATTCGGTTTATTTGGTTACCATATTTTTCTACTTTCTTCGTGTTCCGCGTGAAACATTGTCACACGTGTTTGGAACGAATATGTAATCGACGAATTTCTTGATTCAAAGACGTTGCGTCAAAAGAAAACAATCGGTTTACGTGGGAAGAGGAATGCTGATAATTGCTCGAACATTCTCAATTAAACACGACCTATAACGAGATAATGCCTTGTCTTGAATCGTGACAGGTATTAATCAATGAAGCTAAATGTTGGATACCGATATCTTGGAAGAAAAGTTAATGATCGAGAAAAAATAATTCGTTGTTGTGACATGAAAGTTTATGAAAGTTCACTTGTCTGCATCCTTTTAGACTCTGCTCAAAAGAATTAGACGATCGCCTATTCGTGATGATATATGTAACATTCTAAGATCTTGAACAAGCTATTATTAAATCGAATATGAATGGTCGACGATTAAAGACGGGTGTAATAAGAAGTGAATGAAAGATAGTTCATTTGTCTTGTATGCGATCAATGTTAATACAATGTAATTTCTTCCTAATATATACTATCACTCAAAAGTGTTTGGTTACCCCTCTACGTATACTTTTTCCTCTTTATCTTTACTTTCGTTATATTGCCACCAGTGGAGGCGTATTGATAATATCGCCTTAAAATTTTGACTTAATCGCAACTTCTTGATAACCGTGAATGTACAATTTCGCGGTTGACAAGAGAATAAAATTTTCGTTGCAAATCTTGCAATTAAAAAGCGGTTACTATAAAAAAAAAATACATTTACACTTTTTCTTCTAAATGGTTATACATGTAAACCTTATCTTTTTTGTATATTATAAACAATTCAAAATTTATTGCATTTAATTGTTATCAATTCAAAATAAGACAAATATAAATATATAATAAAAAAGGAGTCGGTCTTTTTCTTCTAATGTAAACAAAAAATCATTCCAGAAGAGAGTTAACGAGTCAGTTTATAGGAACCGATGGGAAATATAGAAAGTTCAGTAGTGAAGAATCAATGGCGAGATTAATTAATTTGAACGTGGCTATGGTCTGGCCATCCTCGAATGGGAATCCAATTCGAAAACGTCGGTCGCGAACAGATCATGCGTGAAGGTGGCGATCAGAGAGAAAATATGGTGATCGTCGGTTCTGCATATGTGTGTATGTGTTACAAAGATTGAGCGGTGACCTGTCACCGCTTCTACGGGGTGTTGTAAATGTAGGTGAAGAGTAAACGTCTATTTATAAACGGGGTAGGAGGGGGTGAGTTTATTCCCTGTGCATCATCGACAACACGCTAGGGCTTATTCAACCACCGACCCCATGATACTTCGCCATTGATACCGACCACCCTCTCATGAATTTTCGGAAATCTGAAAGAAACACATATTCCCTCGAATGATGGCTGCGAATCGATCTTAATCGACGATTTGTCTAAAACATTCAGTCGATCGAAATTAGTCTGCACTCCGTGTAAACAATTATACAGATTCGTGTAAAAGAAATATACCAGCTATTTTATATTTGGGATGAAATTTAAGAAGTTTAACTAGTAAGAAGTTGCAATTTCTCCGACAAACTTAATGAAAATGAGCGTGAGAAATAGGTGTTCGTGGAAAACAAACTAAATTGTAAAATAGAAGGAAATCATTATAGAATAGTATAGCAGCAATGCAGAGTAATATAGTTAAGAAGGTATCTAAATGCTCGAGTAAAAATAACATTTGTTTTAAGATAACTGTTTAATGTTAAACCTTGAGCATCCAGATGCTACACAGCCAAATAATTAATATTAAGACCGTGAGAAAATTTCAAATTACGCAGAACGTTATCAGGAAACATTGCAACCCCTTTCTAACAGCACTGTGTATACGTATGTAACGGCTTCGTAACCACGAAATCACAATGAATCAGGCAAATTAAAATTGTTCACGATTGCCGAAGCTCCGCCTTAATTGTATCTGGTCGTAGCAGGGATGTACGAAGTGGAGGTGCGCATAAAACTGACCGGCGCTTTGGCAGGTGCTACCAGTCTCAGCTCCAACGTGGGACAAACTTGTTACGCGTTTCTCTCCGTGATCGGGTCGCGTTCAAAGTACGATTTTTCTGCCGTGATTCGATCGCAAAACCTGTCCGTCGAACAACGCGAACCGAAAAGAAAGAGTGGGTGTATGTACTCGGGTCACAATAGCGATTCGGCAAACTCGCGTTGCTTCTGAAAAGTGTAAACTCGATCGTCATAGACGCAAAGCAAAGGTATTTCATCTAAAGTATTCGTCGAATGACGTACGTTTCATCGCATCCCCGATAAAAGGATACTGATAATAATGTCACGATCACGTACAAGCTGTTGCTGAGGACGTGCTTAATCAAAAAACGTAATTCATTGCACGAATTAGCTGTGTCCCGCGACATTCCACACGGCAATTATGAACATCGATGAGTTTCAAGTACGCGGCAAGGAGATGATCGAGTACATCTGCGAGTATCTTCGCACCCTCGAGGGGAAGAGGGTGACGGCGAACGTGGATCCAGGATATTTGAGGCCGCTTTTGGCCAAGGAAGCCCCGGCTAAAGGGGAATCGTGGGATGCCATTATGAGGGACGTCGACTGCAAAATAATGCCCGGGGTGAGTGAGTCAACTCGATTATTGATCCCTTTGTTTATCGATTACGACCTCTTTCGATATTAATAATATTCGCGAATACGAAAAAATAGTAAAAAACTTAGTCGACCGTGAATCGACGTGTGCCGTCGTACTACCATCCCTTTATCGTACGTTCTTCTTTTGGTGCTTTGACGATGGAACACATTGTTTAGAATATATTAATACTTGCACGATAGTCGAGTGGATCTTTTCTAATGTCGAGATCGGATTCACTTCGTTTATTTCCTGCGACGCGTTCATGTCTCCCGGTATTCCGCGTACGTTTTCTTACTTAACACGTTTCATTGACGTTTTCAAAACATTATCGTTGATTAATAAATAAGACCGATTTATCTAAACAATATAGTTCACACTATATGTGATGCTTCTTTGGAATCGGCTAATTTCGAATAATTATATTCAATTATTAATTGCTAAATCATATAAAGGGAAGCGCGAAATGTAACACTCTGCACTACTAAAAATTTGATACTTAACGGTTCTTGTACGAATTATTTTAAAAATGCGAACAGACATAAAAATGTTCAAATAACGAGGACTGTATCTTTATACAGGATAAGACTATAAAAAACCGTCGAAGAAATGTTTAGGAACGGTTATTCAGATACATTCAAAATATTACAATTATTTTAAACGCGTGAGCAGACACGAAAAATGTCGGACAAAGTATTTTATCGAAATATAAAAAAAGATAATAGAAAAGGCTACCCATCGCCCACACAAGGGTTAAACATATTCCGTCGGGCTCTCGAATCACCAAAGGGACGTTTGACGTTTTTCAGATCACCCACTGGCAGCATCCCCGCTTCCACGCTTACTTCCCAGCGGGGAACTCGTTCCCCTCGATCCTTGGGGACATGTTGTCCGACGCAATCGGGTGCATAGGTTTCTCCTGGGCAGCCAGCCCTGCTTGCACGGAACTGGAAACGATCGTTCTGGACTGGTACGCCAAAGCGTTGGACCTTCCGCCGGAGTTCCTGGCGGAGCACAAAAGCTCGAAGGGCGGTGGAGTGATACAAGGGTCCGCCTCCGAGTGTATTCTGGTGACGATGTTGGCGGCTCGTACCCAAGCCATCAGATCGTTGAAGGAGCAAGATCCGAACACCGAGGACTCGGCCTTTCTGCCGCGATTGGTAGCCTACTGTTCCACAGAAGCGCATTCCTGCGCGGAAAAAGCTGCCATGATCTGCCTGGTGAAGCTTCGAATCCTCGAGCCCGACGACAAAGGCTCCTTGAGAGGTAAACGGCTGGAGACGGCGATTCGGAAGGACGTGGCGAACGGTTTGGTGCCTTTCTTCGTCACCACCACCCTGGGTACCACGGGTTCGTGCGCGTTCGACAACCTCGTCGAGATCGGGCCCGTCTGCAAGCTGTACCCAAACGTCTGGCTGCACGTGGACGGTGCTTACGCCGGAAGCTCGTTCATCTGCCCGGAGATGAGGCCATTCATGGCCGGTATCGAGCACGCGGACTCCTTCAACACCAACCCGAACAAGTGGCTACTGGTCAACTTCGACTGCTCCTGCATGTGGGTGAGGGATCGGGTCAAGCTGACCTCGGCTCTCGTCGTGGACCCGTTGTACCTCCAGCACGCCAGATCCGGCGAGTCCATCGACTACCGTCACTGGGGTATCCCGTTGAGCAGACGATTCAGAGCGCTGAAGTTATGGTTCGTGCTGAGATCGTACGGGATCACCGGTTTGCAGAAGTACATAAGGAACCACATCAGGCTGGCCAGGCGATTCGAGACCCTGATGAGGAGGGACAAGAGGTTCGAGATCACCAATGACGTCAGGGCAGGATTGGTGTGCTTCCGATTGAAGGAGAGCGACGAGATCAATCAGGAGTTGCTCGCGAATATCAACGCCTCCGGTAGACTTCACATGATACCCGCCAGAGTGATGGGCAAATACATTCTGAGGTTCTGCGTGGTCAGGGAGAACGCCACGGAGGACGACATCGATTATGCCGTCGACGTGATCGAGGAACACGCGACGGAGGTGATGCTGGCCCATTACGCGGGCACGGAGGAAGAGTTCAGGGCGAAAGGGCCGAAGAGCCCCGCTGCCCTTGACAAGAAGCTGGTGCGCAAGTTCAGCTTCACCAGGAGCGTGACCAGGGACGTGTACAAAAGATCCATCTCGAAGTCGAGCCTCCACGATGGCGCTACTCCGATCATGGTCGTCGACGATAACTCGCAGGTCGACACCATTGAAGAAGACGTGTTTTGCAACAGCAGGTAGACCGCACCTCAGCTCACGGTGCCCAAGAAGAGGGACCAGTTGCTATCGTTGCCGTGAGCTGCTGACGATGATGATAGGTGTAATGTTGTTTCAGGTCGTGACGATCCCGATGATGATACCCGGATGATTCGTGATTTGTGTGATCGGCCGTTCTTGTTTGGAATGATACAGCTACGTGAATACGTGTGCTTGTTTCTCGAAAGAACATTTTATTTAAAGATTAAAGAAAATTGGAAACTATTCGAACGCCCTCGATACAGGGGGTCGTTTAACGTTCGCGACGGTGACAGAACAATTGACGAGGTTCGACGATAAACTTCTTCGGGATGTTGACAATATCGTTCAGGAATTTGCCGTTCCACGCACGATTTTATGCAACGTAAGTTTCAGCATGGAATTTATTTTCGTATTTATTCCGCAATCGACCGGAACAACGGATTATATCTGCTGACCAATAACATTTTCTATAACGTAATCGGTATCAGTGAATGCATAAGATTCCTTGCTTTTCAGAGATGCTAACACGTTATTTCGTATCGGATTTGGGATTATGAAGAAACTAATTATACATACGTAGAATCAATGTATAACCGATTTATCGATTTGTGGAACCAGGGCCGGCGCGAGACGGGTTCACGCCGTTCCGAGTTTAGAGTATTCTGAGTTTGGACCGTTTCAAGTTTGACATCTTCTAAATTTGAAACATTTCGATCTTGAAGTGTTTCGAGCTCCAAGCATTTGAAATCTGGAAATGTTTCAATCTCGAAAAAAATGAATCTCTTCTGGTCTTACACGGATTTTGAACTCCACGTACGTTCGCGGCGGCCCTGTGCGTAACAATTCAGACCATATTAAAAATGAATATGTAGTTATACAGAAATAAGACTTCACTATTAAGTACATCGATTATATTTTAGGATATCGAATAGTCGCGAGATTGAATTATGTAATGAACGAACTGTGTACGAATAAAATGATACGTTTTCGATTAGAGATACCGGAAGTAGATACGAACTAAAAGACCTAAAGATTCATGGTTGGAAGTTTTTGTTCTTGTCGATCGACACCAATCGTAGAATTAGATCACGTGTACCTATTTACCATGAATGTTTTATTTCTGAGAAGATATATTCGAGTTGTAAATGGTATCGGTAATTCAAATACGTTTGAATTTCTATCTAACACGATACAATATAGATTGTACAGTGAATATTTATTTCATATGTAAATTTAATGTAATAAAATTGAAGTTCGTAAAGTGATAACTACTTTCATTTTCATTTCATTGTACAACAATTTCTTTAATAGGTACTTATTCTATGAATGTCATCAACCAAATAATTAAGCGGTTATTAAATGGTAATTGGCAGCACCTGATAGGCAATTTCTGTTAATGAGAAATTATTAGAATCCTAGAGGCAATAGAAAACTTACACAGCCTTAAGGCAAACGAGTAATAGGTTATCGATTCGATAGAATATTATGCTTCATTGATTTAGGTGTATTAAAACTAAGAAAAGGTGTTCGATTGAAACTATTTTTAGTTCTTAAAATATAGCATACCTTTTATGGTATACTTTATACAATAGCTTACAAAAATATATAGATTACAATTATTTGGCTATTACATTTGTCCACATTGAGATATTGTCACAGGAATTTTTGGTTTATTGTTTGGTCCAGTGGGAACATTCTCCACTTTTCTCATAACTAAAAGTCCATCGATAACTCTTCCAAAAACAACGTGTTTACCATCCAGGAAATTACACTTGGCACAAGTAATGAAGAATTGGCACCCGTTGGTGTCTTTCCCACTGTTTGCCATTGACAACAGTCCAGGTGAGTCGTGTTTCAAGGTAAAATTTTCGTCAGGAAAAGTTCCACCACCGTAAATACTTATAACTCCGGTACCATCTCCATTTACAAAGTCACCACCTTGGATCATGAAGTCTTTGATTACCCTGTGAAAAATGGCACCTTTGAAACCCAAAGGTACACCATCTTTCCTATATTCTCCAGTGCAGAATTGTCGAAAATTCTCTGACGTCTTTGGGCAAACATCCTCGAAGAGTTCAAAAATCATTCGTCCAATTTCCGTTGTACCCACAGAAACGTCGAAGAAAACAACCGGATTATTTGGATTTCGTAGTTGAGCTTGTATTTGATTCCAAGTAGGCATTTTTGTGCGCTCTATTTATAAACCTTAAAAACGGTCCTTATATTACTTCGGTATTTATTTTCTAATTATCAGTCTGTTAAAACGAAACAGTAGCGGCATAACCTCTTCAACGTGCACGCATAAACACTGTGCGTTTGAGGTTACAACTTTTGTTTTCACACGCAATTCTTACTTAATGAAATATATTTTACACATAATGATTTGCGTGTAATTATGGTCACTTTTTCTCACATTAAGTTTAAAATTGAGTATTGTAAACACTGACAGTGTCTTTCTTGTATCCACGATAATGGTGGAAGAAAATGATAATTGCTAAGTATAGGTTAGTATTTCATTTGCTGTAAATTAAACGTATTGAATTGAAAGTAAATAATTTGAAAGAGGTATATAAACGATTTTGATTGTTATATATGATATAACAATTTGCTCTTTTCATGTTATGATGTAGAAGATTTTTGTAAATAATACAGCGTGTTTATAAAATTTAAAATCACGTGTAAATGTATACTTTTATTATTATTTTGTATATATTAGTACTTACGTTTTTAGCAGGTGCTCATTGAAACGTGAGGCGTGCTTATTGAAATAATGTTGCACATTATACAATAATAATTATAAATTGCAATTATAATGACCGTCTATTTTACAAAATACGCGCACTTCTCTCTAATAGCGGTATGGGCACGTGACTGTTGCGCTTGTTCACTTTACAAAAGCATAAAATCACATTGGAGTATCGATGTAAAATAAAAGATAAATGTAGAAAATAAAATGCACTTTATTTTCTTATTGCACCTCATATTCTACATTTCAAATGCCATTTTGGTTTAATTATAATTTACGTATTATAAATCGATATAATTTAAAAGATCAGACAATATGTAAAATTGCATTACAGTAGAACAACGTAATTTTTAAGTAATTTTCTTATGATATGTAATTTTTGTCCTCAAAACAACCAATAATGCGCTTTACATAATATATAAACTTCTTTCTATAATTTTATTTTAATACATGTACATTGTTTCACCACGTATATAGTATAGGTTCTAAATGTGCAAAAGCGTTTGAGAAAACCAAAATTGATTAATTAAAAATGTATAAATATAATTGAAATTCTTTCAATAATTGAAAGTTTCCTTTTAATATCAGTGCATTTTAAGAGACATAGAAAATTGGTGCTTTACTACTACTACAACTATCAGAAACAATACTTAAATATTTATGTTTAATATTTTTGTTCCAAGAACATAAGAAATCTTGAAATTCATTACTTCTTACATAGCCACAATAATAGCTTAATAATATCACAAACTTGGATAGTAATAAACTAATAATAATTATATGTGAATTTTAACGTGTTCCATTAACACATTTTTATCATTAAAATCTTCTCCACAAATACCACAAACTAATTCCTCTTCTTCATCATCGCTTTCATTTTGATGATACTGTACAACTTGTATTACAGCAGTCTGGGATGTTCCTTCTGATATCAATGATTCTTGTCCAATTTCATTGTCATGATCCTTTGTATTCTGGTCTTGTCTAGTCGAATGATGAGTTACCATATCCATAGGTACATCATTATTATTTATTTGTGCAATTTGACTGGAATAATCTTCATGACTTTGAGGGTTTTGTAATGTTAGAACGGGCAATGATTCGTTTTGTTTTGATATTAAATGTAAAGTATTGCTTTGTTTTGAAGTTTGTATTAAATGCATTGTAGTTATTTCATTATGACCAGTAGCAGAATGAAGTGTACTTCTTTCTGATTCTGTAGAAGCTATACATGTGTTACTTTGTTTATCCATTGTAATCATACCTAAAGGATCCTTCTGATCAGTTTCTGAAATATGTATATTTTCATCTTGTTTATCATCATTTAATAAATCTGTATTTTCAGATTTAAATTCTGAAATTGATATAAAATCTTCATCATCTTTTTTTGTAACTACGAGGAAGGTATTCTGTTTATCATTTAAAATTTGATGATTATCTGATTTATCTGTGTCTGTAATAGACAAAAGTGCTTCATTTTCTTCTGTTTTAGAAATTATACAACTTCCAATTTCCTGTTTTACTTGCAAACCAGTAGTGGCAGATGTTTTTGATTTCTTTTTAATTGGTTTTGTTTTTGGTGCATTATTGTTTGTTTTAGCTTTTGCTTCTGCTATCATTTGGTCAGAATGTTTAACGATATGTGCACATAATTCATCCCGGTCTTGACTTAAAGTTCCACATATAGGACAAGGGAAAGGAGGTCCAGTTGCATCAGTTTCATTTTTACCCGCTGCATGCACCCAACGAACGTGTTCTCTCAGAACAACCTTTTGATTAAATGCTCTTGAACACAAAGGACAAATGTGAGGCCTTTCTCCTGTATGAATACGTTCGTGTTTCCTTAAAGTTCCACCATCTCTAAAGGCTTTCCAACAAAATTTGCAACCGTATGGTCTTTCTCCTGTATGAGTTCGATGATGTATTAAATACCCTTGTCTCGATGAAAATGTTTTAGAGCATGTGTCACAATGAAAATGTGCAGGACTTCCAGCATGCGTTCTTCCATGTTCCCAAAGCCCTTGACGAGATACAAAACTTTTACCACATTCTGTACAAGTAAATGGCGAATCACCAGGATGTGCAGATAGTCTATGTTTGTCTAACTGATTTTGTTTTTCAAACTGGGATCCACACACTTCACAGGAATGTGTCTTTTTTCTATGAATCCACTGATGTCTGAACATTTTTTGTTTTGTAGTGAATTTTTTACCACATTCAGAACATGCATGTTTACACCATTTACTGTTAGGTGAGCCTTGTTCTATATTATTTTGCATTAGCTTTTTTGCACATGTAGTTTGATGAGTTGCTAAATGATTGTTATCCTGAAACTGTTTATCGCAATATTCACATTCAATTGGTATACTCCAATTTTTAGATAAGTGAATTTTTTCATGAGATACTAATGCAGTTGCACGGGCAAAACTGATTCCGCAATATTTACAATTATGTGGCTTTGTACTATTTGTTTCAACTTCTACATAATTTTTTCTATCTTCGCTGTTATATGATATAGTTTCAACTTTAATCATTGTATCAGCATTATTAAATGAATTCAATGAGATATTGTATTGTTGATTTACTTGATTATTTATGTTATTCTGTTGAGAATATTCAAATTGTGTTACTTCCCCATTTGGCATTACAGTAAATTCATGCAGAGTATCCATCTTCTCTTGAGAACTTGATATTACATTAACTGCTGACTGATCACTGTGAAAATTATAAGCGGGAACTGGCCAATGAACTGTATCATAATTTTGTACAGTTTGTACAGAGGAAGATGGCACTTCATTGTTTTGGGGTTCAGTTATATTTTCAGACCATTTTCTAAAAGGTTCTTCAGACTGTGACACATTATTACTTTGAGATTGCATAATGGCACGTCCAGCAACATATGTATGAATTTTCATATGATTAGATAAACTAGAAGGTCTCTGAAAATCTGCTCCACATATGGTACATTTATGAGGTCTCTCTATTTGATGCACTTGCAACATATGATATCTTAAATTACTTTTTGAACGAAACAAATTACCACAAGTTCTACAAGCATGTGGTCGATCTACTTGGTGACAAACCATATGATTATTCAAATCCATTTTTCTTTCAAATCTTTCTCCACAAGTCATGCATGACAATTTTGTAGCAGTACAAGTAATATGATGTTTCGCTATTTCAGATTGTGTAAAGAAATTTGTGCAATTAGAACAAGATACTTTTTTATCTTCAAAACATGGGTACATTCCCCCAAGTTGTCGGAGAGCTTCTACAGCCATAGATTCATCGTCTCCAGATGTGTATTGTTGTTGTTCTTCTTGTTTAATATATATAGGATATACCACACGATTCTCATCTTCTTCATCGGAATGTTCCGTTAAAATTTCAACCGCAACTTGTGCCTCTGTAATACCAGCATTAACATCTGTAACGGATACTTCGGTAAGTCCTTCCTGAAGGACACATTCATCAACAGGTTCACATATTTCTTCATGAGATATAATATTATCTTGTATTCCATCATGTACCCCAGAAAGGGGAAATGAAACATACTGTTCATTCTCATGAGTTTCCATTATATAACACTTCTAGAAAATATTAACAGGTAATATGAAGCTAAGGCCTTATGGACCTAGTTTCACCTCATGTTAAGTTAGGTCCTGTCATCACTGATAATCGAGCAATATTCCGTGTAAACGTATTATAACTGATCGAATTATTCACATCGTATCGTTACGATTCTTGAACAAACATCGTTGCTAAGAAATATAATGCGTTTGTCTCCCTGACACTGTAATTTAATGTAGCGTATTGTTACTTATTATTTTTATCGACTATGAGTAAAATTACGTGTATTGCAATGTACGCTGTCCAAATTATCTGTGACAGTTGATATACATTATATGTACTCTATCACTGATGATTTATTTGTTATATAAATTTATAAATTCACCATTTGAACGATGGTGTAACAAGGTTATTTGTACAGGAGTGCAGCAAATCGTGCGCCACCTGAAGTTCTCAACGTTTTTTGCGCAATACCAAAGTTGAAATTTCAATACTTCTAAGGGCTGACAAATTTGATTCGCAAACACTGAAATCATTGCAACAACAGTCCTTTATATTTATTTATTTTTATAATTACTCTATTTTTTCATTTTCATAACTTTTATCGTTTATCCATCGACATACATGTAAACATAGCATATGTACGATCATCTGAAATTACTCTTTGTATTCGTGTTAAAAGTTGATACATGTCCTTTACAATGTTTGACATTTTTTTATTTCACATAAAATAAAATCAGTAATTGATTTAATAAGCCTAATATTATGTACAAGCCTTATTCCCAACGTTTTTTTTTGTGATTTTATATTTGAAAACGGCACATGAGGTGCCATCTAACGAAGAGATACATAATACTAACCTATATGAAGAAAATATTACACATATATTTTATTCTCATATTTAATACTTTTGACTAATTGTTGTATTTTAAATAAAATATTTGATAATCTACGACCAATCTAAAAACTGTGGAACTATATAAAAATTATAAACATTTTAAATTTTTAGTTCAAGGGTTCGGTCATTAGATGGTTATAGTGTTTCGTTGTCCATGAGAAGCAATTTTTTGAATTTTTGATTTTGACGCTTTCAGAGAACCATGATAACATTATTTATTTTATATTCTGATGATAAAACATTTTGCATACGTCAGTATAGCCGAAAAGGCTTTCATTATAAGAAAGAAATTAAATTTTCTTTTTCCTAATTCTATTGCTTGCCGCTAGATGGTAGTAGTAGTGTCATTCAAAAACAGCGCAAATTTAAATTTAAAAAGTCAAAAATAAGACTTGTGGATTATTTTCAGCATAAATTTATTATACAACAATAATTTGATGATTCTCGTTTATTGTATTTGCTAATTTACATATATTTATTAACAGCATTTCCAAATAATATTACATTATCAAGATGTTCGTAAATAAATATAAAATCTTACATTACATTCTTTACATCACATTTCACACGTGATACGTTCTTCCGCTTGTCTATCATATATTTCGCCCGCAATCAAATTAGCTAAATAACAGCATAATTAATGTTAAAAATTTGAATCCCAGTCGGAAAGATCGATAGGCGCTGCTTTAGAATCAGGAGGAAATCTATCAAAGTTCCTCATATCGAGATAATGTTTCACCTGAAATCAGTGAGACAATAAATTGACATATTTAAAATTTACATCCACGAAGACAAATATATTTGTATTTACTGTTAGCGTAATCGGGGAGCGCATTTTTTGGCGTTGCAATGCATGCCAGTCGAAAGAATGAAACCACCTGAAATTATTTAAAAATAATAAATACAAATAACAAATACATCCTTTCAGAATAGTACCTATGGCTACGAATATCGTTGACGCCGTGTCGTAGACAACCGAGTCTCTTAACAGGATTATTCTCCAGCAACGACATGATGAATTGTTTCGCGGATGTTTTCACAATAGGCGGAAAATGATTTTCGTTAATTCCGGTAAGAATGTTGTCGTACATGTCCAAGTCCGAGACATCTACAAAAGGTGTTCGATTCAGAAGCATTTCGTACACGAGGATACCCAATGCCCAATAATCGATAGCCCTTTAAACAAAAGCAGTCGTTTGTTTCATTCGACCGAACGAAAATTGAATTAGTTTCGAAATTGGGAATACGTACTGATTGTAAAGTTTGCTTTGAATGATTTCAGGTGCCAAGTACTCCGGCGTACCTATGAACGTCTTCGTTTTGTGAGGCCCGATCATTTTGCTGGATCCGAAATCGGTCTACGAAGACAATACACGAATTAGAGAAGAATATCCGCGTTAATCGTTCGCGTACAAAATGACACTTGCAAGCTTAACGTAACCGTTCTCGTTCAACATCACGTTTTCAGGTTTCAAGTCTCTGTACACTATACCCAAGGAATGAAGATGATGCAGAGCTTCAGCGATGCAAGCAGCCACGAATCTGGCCGACAAATTTTCTAATCGTCCATTCCTGTTCAACATCGTCCTCAGATCACCTCCCAGACAAACTTCCAGCAGGAAATACAGATACCTTTTGTCTTTGAAGGTTCTGTATAATCTACGAACGATACAGAACGAAATTATAATTCAATTGGTCGAGTTTGTCCACATCAATTTTGTCTACTCACTTGCAGATAAACGGCGAATTGCATATTTTCAAGTTATTCTTCTCGTTGTAGATCATTTTCTGAAAGAAACCCTCTGTGATCATGCATTTCCTCACTTTTTTCCTAGCAAAGCTGATGTTCGGCATGGATTTGATGGTAACCAGTTCTACCCTGCCGTAACCACCGGTACCGATCGTCCTCTCGACAACCAGATTCAACAACGTCAAATCACGAAACTTGTTGTCCCAGTTGTCGTGTTCGACCAATTGCTGCTGTTGCTCCTCCCAGTTTTTGTTTCTGATCGACTCCAGCCCTCCGAGATACTCCAAAAACGCTCTGCACACGATAAATATTAAGGGGACCAGAATGTAATGTCGTTTTTTTTTTTTAAATTATTAAGAATCTTGTATCAAGGTGCATGTTAAGCTTCGTCGACATAAAGAATCGTTCTATAAACTGATCTAAGTATTGTCCGTCATTTCCTTATTTTTATAGTTCATTTTCAATTTGGACATAAATGATCATTGAACGTCCGTAAATCTAGTGTTAGAGACAAACAGATGTATTTTTATTCTTAATCAATGATGCAATCACCCTCTATATCAACAACGTTGTGCCATCTATTGTACCAATTTTTTATGTGGCCTTTAATGTGCACAATCAGCTGATAAATAGCAAACGAATATCGGCATGTTTACGTACTTTCTTTCTATGGTGTAACATTCCACTCCAGGAGGCATAGCGCGAGCATTAGCTTTGCGAGGCTCGTCATTCTCGAACAGAGCCCTTTCACCGAAATAATCGCCCCTCTTGAGGACCACCAGCTCCTGTTCGGTCCTGTTCGGTTTATTCTTCGTGATTTGTACATTACCGGCGTTTATTATGTAGAACTTGTTCCCCTGTTCTCCTTCCCGTATTATATACGACCTCGATGGATAGAATTCCTGAAATTATACGGATATTATGGTCGGATAACTAAAGTGTATGCTCTGAGTTTATGTTTCACGTACCACAGTTACTAGGTCGCATATTTTCAAGAGAATCTCCTCCGGCAGACCCCTAAAAACTTCGATTTGTCGAAGAAGTTTGAGATTGTATTGTATGGATTCTTCGTTACTCCTTGCCATGATCGTTTGAAACATGTGTCTGTCCAGAACCCACACCTTTCCATCTGTACTCACTAACAGATACATACGACAACCATAAGAGACTCGAGATGACTACAGATCTTGATCTTATAATTTCTTCGTGTAAATAATTTATTGTTACAGTTCATTTGTACAATATTGTAACAGTTTCAGATTATGCACAATATTGTAACGGCTTCAAGTACATGTACAATATTATAACAATTTCAGATATATGTAGAATGTTGTAACAGCTTTAGGCACATGTGCAATATTGTAAGAGTTTCAGGTACATGCACAATGTTGTAACAGTTGCAGGTATATGTACAATATTATAACAAATTCAAGTACATGTACAATTTTGTAACAATTGCAGGTACATGTACAATATTATAACAATTTCAAATATATGCAGAATGTTGTAACAGTTTCAGGTATATGAAGAATATTGTAACAGCTTTAGGCATATATGTATATCTGCAACTATAACTTCTGGGATCAAAGTTGAAGCACTTCACGAATTTAATTAAGATAACGGACGAACTCAAGGATTACAAACTGGAGCGAAACTTTGGAAGTATTAAGAATTTGTATGTGTATAATACCGTCTATGGAGCATTGTCTCTTCGTATTGTACAACAGGGCCAATTCACCGAATGCGACACCGGATCCGAAACTTCCGTGATAAGTTTTACCCACGTATATATCGAACATACCTTTCTCCGACACGTACAGATGAGAACCTATCGTAGAAATTGAAATCGTGAACGATAATCGCGAATTTCGGGAAACAATCACCTACCGGTTTCTCCTTCGTAAATGAGACGCGTGTCTGCCAGCACGTTTTTCGGATACATCACCGACACGAGAGCTTCTATTCGTATTTCATCGAGATCGGCGAGGAATTTGTTACTCAACAGAGCATTTCTGATTAGTCTCTTCGTCCTGAAAGTTACGATGTTCGATCAGAAACGGAGTACTGGTTGCATCGGTACTTGGTGTATGCTAAGAAGTATTACGTCGAGTTATAAGTAACTTCCGTTTTATTATCAGTCATTTATTTTAGTTTCATTGAATAACAATATTATATTATCTTATTATGTATTCGCCACTGTTATGTATGGCCTTCTCCCATCTGCCTGGCCGTTTATCAATTCCTTCCTCGTCAAATGTGGACTGGAAGAAATTTTTGACAGCCTGACTGACTTGCTGTTCAGAATTAAAGGTTTTTCCATTGAAAAAGTTTCGTAAGGAACAGAAAAGGTCGTAGTCTGTGGGCGCAAGGTCCGGGGAGTAAGGTGGGATTGGTAAAACAGACACCACCCTTTTTGTTTCTTACAAAACTTTTTGAATGAAGAGCAATTCAGTCAGGCTGTCGAAAATTTCTTCCAGTCCGAACCAACCACATTTTACAAGGAAGGAATTGATAACGTGCCAGGAAGATGGGAGAAGGTCATACATAACAGTGGCGAATACAATAAATTAATATAATTTTGTTATTCAATGAAAGCAAAATAAATGCCTGCTAAAAAAATGGAAGTTACTTGTATCAACCTAATAGCAAATTAGGAGTACGCTAAGAAGTAGCGTGCAAAGGGTGGACTCTAAACACGAAATTTCGGATTCAGAGATTCACGTTCAACGCGAATATTTCGTTCATCGAATTTCAATTTAACTGTAGTTAATTAGTTGAATTTCACACGAAGTGACCACCGGTATTCGCGTAACGCAAAAATGTCCCTTTACTTGTCATCTTTCTCGCAAATGGCGATCGAGGTGTTAGCTGACACGTCCACATCACCAATTACTCCGCGCTTCCTCTGATGCGATAACTGTCGATAGCAGTCCTCGCTGTTCTTTCTTTGCAAACCGGAAAACTTGAAGTTTATATGAAAGCTTCTTCGCGAGAACATTCTTCACGGTCTTCTGGGCACTTATGCGACGAAAGAGGAAAACATTTTCTTTATGGACGATAATCACAGTAGGATCCACCGACGGATGTTGCTTCAAGTAGGTGAGAGTAGTATTGGCGATCGACTGACGTTTAACAACGATAGATTATTGATCTTATCTTCCATGAACTGCACTTCTCAGCTATTAGTAAATGGCCTTACGAATGCTTTTGATAGATATGACAATGTCGATATACAATCAAATCGTACTTTTTTTCTCGAGGGTGGTTATCAGAATCCTCATTGAAATCGCTACAGACTCTGATAACACAATGTGGATGTGCTTCATTGATATATTATTTAAAAATTAACCATTAGAAATTCAAAGCTCTGTCAGCTTCAAAAATTTGTTACAATTTTTTTTTAATTTATTTGGAATTTGATAGATTTTATCAACAGCGCTTTCCGGGTATAGTTCGTCACGAAAATCGAAGTTAAGAAGTAATGAGTTGATTGAGTAATAAATCCAATCAGAATTATAAGAAATAATATTAATATTGGAAAGACATCCTGTAAAAAGATGGAACTGAAAGAAGCGACGGGTATGTAGAATTAAACAATAATTTCTTAACTCAAGTATAAATTTATTAATAAC
This sequence comes from Coelioxys conoideus, assembly GCA_947623535.1. Taxonomy (NCBI): domain Eukaryota; kingdom Metazoa; phylum Arthropoda; class Insecta; order Hymenoptera; family Megachilidae; genus Coelioxys; species Coelioxys conoideus. The sequence goes on from OX392454.1 coordinate 4,858,017, forward strand.
TTTTAACATTATTGGTAACAATCACATTGTAGTTTTCGTGATAATAAGCATTTTTGATCATAGAGTATCTCTTTGTTCTCGTATCATCCTACCAATCCAAAACGCTGGATTTATCTAATTACAGCCTAATCGTCAGAAAAAGCTAGCTCTGTTAACGTTATACTATTGTCACGTACGCGGTAATTATAAATAGAAAAATTGTTCATCGATCGTGTCCAAATCGGTTAGTGATAAGTGCAATCCATCGTTTATCGCTGGATTCTTGTTGCAGTATTGAAAGAGTTCCGCGGTTTCATGAGTCATCTCTTATCAATCGTTCAACGGATAAATCGCGTTGATGTTGCTAATCCGGACGTATTTCTCACGTTAAAAATTGTCATCCCATCCAGAGAACTCGTCAGGTGGAACGTTGCGATCTGGGGGATATCTCTCGAAGTTTCTCGTATCGATCTGACTTCGTACCTGCAAAAAAAAACCTAATTGTCTCAAATCTGATCTATAAACTTAGGTTTGATATTCGGATAGATTAAATAAGCTTCTCTACGATAAATAGAGAGCTTCTCCAGGGGAAGTATACCTAGGGAATTACCGTACATCGCAGCTATTTTCTAGGGAAAATGAACGATACAACTTTCCTTTTCTACGTCATATTCCCTAAAGAAGTTAAGCCACGATCGTGCATTTATTCCAATAATTTTTTATGAAGGGGTCAGTTACATCTCGGGTTTAGTTAGGTCAATTTGTCATGGATATCATTAACATTTACCGTTGGAACAATGGGTGCTGGCATTCTGAGTCTCTGCAAGGCCTGCCAATTGAATCCGTTGAACCATCTGCGTAAAAATTCATTAAAATATTAAGTCACTTTGCATTTCACCCAAATACGTTTATATTTAATTAGGTAATTTAATTAATACGTTTATATTAATTTCAAAGTTGTTAAAATTTTACAAAGATGTCTCATGGGATTTTAACAGGTTCTTGGACATTTTGGGAAAATAACTGGTACTTCACCCAAGTGTCATCTTTCCAGCTTCAAATATCAAGTACAATCAAAATTAAGTTTGCATTCGAGCGGTTTTGTGGGAGATACACAGAAAATTTAGTTAGAGATTCGATATTTGGTAAATGACTCACTTATGGTCCCGAATATCTTGGATACCGTTCCGTTGATAGCCCAGACGTTCCGAGGGACTCAGACGAAGCAGTTTCTTGATGAGATTGTTCGCGTTTTTGCTAACGATACTCGGTATACCAACCACTTCGACTCCCTTCAGGATTTTATTGTAGGTGCTCATATGATCGGGACCCCGGAATGGTGGTTTTCCGACTAACAGTTCGTGAGTTAGTATTCCGAGAGCCCAATAGTCCACCGCCCTTCGATCAAAAGTACTTCACAGTTATTTTACACTTATTTTACGAAACTGTACGCAATCTAGTCACAGACTAAACTAAACTAGTTGTGTAACCACGTCTCCGATTAAATTAGATCAAATCGTTGAAATCACGTACCTATCGTGTCCTTTGTTCAAAATGATCTCCGGAGCCACGTATTCAGGTGTGCCCGCGAAGGTCCATGTCTTCGATGGACCAATCTTTTTACTGAAACCGAAGTCGACCTAAAACAAGTTCACATTCATGCAATGTATTCAAGTATACACATACGTATAATAAAATTTCCATGATCATATATGTGAGAAAATTTCAGTATTCATGATCATATGTACATATGTGTAAACTTCAATTTTCATAATCATATGTACATATTTGTAAATTTCAATTTTCATGATCATATGTACATATGTGTAAATTTCAATTTTCATGATCATATGTACATATCTGTAAATCTCAATTTTCATGATCATATGTATTATACATAAGTGTATGTGTAAATTTCAATTTTCATGATCATGCATATGTGCAAATTTCAATTTCCATGATCATATGCATGTGCAAATTTCAATATTCATATCATGATCAAACATATACGTATATTTCATTTTCCATAATCGAGCATACATGTAAACTCCAACTACGTCAAATTACCCTTGACGGTGCATGTTAACCTACCAGTTTCAGGTATCCCCGGGAATCAAGCATAAGATTTTCTGGCTTCAAGTCTCGGTAGACGATGTTCAACGAATGAAGATGATCGAGAGCCTCCACCACGCATCCGATCATAAATTGCGCGGTCGTGTCGTCGAAGTATCGCCTTCTTTGAAGAGTCGTCCACACATCTCCGCCCAGACAGACTTCCATCAGGAAGTATACGTACTTGCTGTCTTTAAAGGTCTGGTAGAGTCTGAATCGAGAAATGTAAAACAAACTCTGTTTTATACAAACATATCGACACATATCAACCAGATAGATATATATCTGGGTCAGCTGATATATTCGATCGAATATGATCAATCGTGAACGCTGATGTCAGTTAGTCTGTGGATTCTAGTAGATCTTTAGTCACTTTCGTGTGCAAAAAGTAAAAGTTAGTATCATTAAGTGTGATAGTAGAGTGGCAATTTTAATAGTTAGAAGAGATTAGGTTACAAGGTTCGACAACTTCATGTTTGATATATCTATTCCCACAGATTATACTAACTTGCAAATGAACGGCGAGTCGCAGGCTTGCATGATATGCTTCTCGTTCAGCACATGCTCCTGTTGTTGCTGTTCGACCATCACCTTCTTCTTCAGCTTCTTCAACGCGAAGCTCTTCTCGCAATCGGACTTCAGGGTGACCAATTCGACCCGACCGAATCCGCCGACTCCCAGAGTACCCCTAGTCTCCAAATCAACCAAGGTAACGTTCGAGTATTCGTTGGTCCACTTCTTCGGGGTCAACGACAGCTTCTGTCTCTCGTATTCCGCCAGCCAATCCTTGTTGCGTATCTCGTCAAGACCGCCCAAGTAGTTCAAGAAGGAGCTGAGATTCAATATCGCTTTAGAAATCACGTATCCGAGAAAAGAAGATGTATGAAGACTCACTGTCGGTCCAAGGTCAAACACTCGACTCCGGGTGCCAGGGACACGACGTTTGCGTGACGTCGATTTTCGCCGGAATCGTCGTAAAGCGCTATTTCTCCGAAGTATTGTCCTTTTCCAAGGACCACGAGTTCCTCTTCGTCCCCGTATTCGGTGTCTTTGGTGATCCTCACGTTTCCGCCGCTGATTATGTAGAATTTCTCGCCCTTCTCTCCTTGTCGCACTATTCTAGCACCGGCGGGGAAGAATTCCTAATGGAACAGACAAGTGTTCTTTTTCTGGTATTAAAATCGATTAGGAACCACGTTCGGAAGCATGGTGAAACGTACCACGCGTATCAGGTCAGAGATTTTAGCTAAGAGATGGTCCTTTGGTTCTGGTAATTTTTGAAGAACGGAAACCTGCCGAAGGAACCGGACATTCCCTTCTAGTCGTTCTTGTGCTGTCCTCATCATCACGGTGAGAAACACCGATCGGTCCAACACCCATACCTTTCCACCCTTTTTCACTAGAAATCAAGTTTTAGCTGTTTACAGATCGGAAATGTTGACATTTCAAATTTTAAATTTGCTAAAACCATTATTTTCCAAATTCATGATCGGTACAACGCTTGTCAATGTTTGATTCCAAGTTTCTATAAGATTTGTAGCGTCCGCCATTTTGACGCGTAACACTAAAAATATGAAAGCGTTCGAGTGCAATTCTTTAATTACAAAGTGTTAATTCTTTATCTTGATGAGAATCGGTGCCGACTTCAAGAAAACTGTCTTCACTAATTTTCTAATTTGAAATAGATAATTTGTGAAGATAGTTTTCTCTAAATCCGGATTGATTCTCATAAAGAATTAATTCTTTGCACTCGAAGGTATTTTTACTCGTAGCAGATAACAACTTTATAAGTTCGGTTGAATAGTTGAAAGGTTTGATGAATTCCTTCGAAGTTATTATCTGTAATAATCTCTCATCAATTGCCACCATTAGCTGTTATGTTTATACATCATATGTGCAGCGTTATGGATTTTGTTAAAGAATATCTATTGCAAATTGTTGTATTGAAGAAACTGGTGAGTGTGGATCTCCTTTCGAGTGCAAATATGTGTACTAATTTATTTCATCGTCCATTCACCCATTTTTCAATTTCAAACTAATCGTGCAACGTTGGTGGTTTCAGTGTTAATATATCGATAAATTAATAACACTCACCATTAATAGATCGGAGTCTCTTGGTGTTGTACAATAAAGCGATCTCTCCGAATGCGATACCTGGTCCGAAAGTTCTCTGAAACTTATTACCCTGATAAATGTCGAATTCTCCTTCCGCGGACACGTACAGATGCGATCCTGAAATGTCGATTGAAAACAAATCTGTGTAAACGCTGATATCATTTGTATGTACTATACCAAAATATAAAATGCCATTATACCTATATCGCCTTCCCGAATAACTAGAGTATTAGGTGGTATCGTTTTAGAGTACATCGCGGAGACCAGTGCTTCAACCTGATTTTCTTCGAGGTTGCCGAGAAACTCGTTCTCCAAAATGGCTCTCTTGATCTGTCGTCTACTCCTGCAAAGATTCAAATTTTTGATAAACTTTGCAAATTTAATGATTGCAAGTTTTCTATTCGCGATCATTGTTCGATTAATTGCTCGTGTTGTGCAGCAGATATTACTTGGAGTCTTTTTCGTAAACGGGGGTGGGCGCAGAGGGCGGTGTCGGGGTCCTTCCGATAATTCCACCCCTCGGGTTATTCGAGACCTCGTCAGAACCGTCCGAGCTTCTGGCATCTTCCTGTTCATTTTCATGGTGCGTTGGAAGATGGTTATGGCTTTTTCCAGGTGGCAATGGTGCTCTACCTTTCCCGTTTGAACTTAATGTTGGTCCCGTCCCGTTTGGTACTGCGCTGCCGGGTAAGGGTTGTATCTGGTAAAATAGAATTTGAAAGGTATCCATATTCCATTATTATTCACAATTTTTAGTTTATTAAACGTTGCAGAGTATTATGTAAATATATTATCCGCTGTATTTATTTATTATTTATTCTGTACTTTGGTATTTATTTCGCGATTCCCTGTATTTAAATTTAACAGTGATTACTTACCACGCTATGAGTGATATCCCACTCTCCAGATCGTTTGTAGCTGGTCGCCACTGGGACTTTTGTACTTCCGTTCTGTAAATATATGAAATATAGAGAAACGCATATTAGTCTTCAATTCTTCGATGCACTATCTCAAGTCCGACATGAAATTAAAGTTCATGACAGTTCGTAAAAATGTGAAATAATTTTTGGAATATTCCACATATCATTGCGATACGGAAAATATATCGAAGTTGCAATCACTTAATTTTTGTCCGGTCGAGATAACGCGGGAGCATCAATTATATTGTATTCATCTGTTATCTATTACTCACCGCGTTAACACCGTTCACATGATTCACTTCGTCGTTCCCTGGCAGAGGGGTAAGATTGATACTACCCCTCTGTCCCAGGATATTTGCTCTCGGGAAACACGAGAACCTCATGATATCATCTTCGTCCAACACATGACGGAAGCACACTCTCTTGGCTCCTGGAACACACGAAAACATCCACATAAATTTATCGTACGCTACAAACAAACCATATTCGCGTGCGGCTGCAACCATAAACAGACGCTCTTGTCGGCGATCGACAGAATTGTCTTATCAGACCTGCGTCTCAACGTCGAATTCCACGTTCGCGTTAATCGCGATAACGATACTTATCGTTCGACGAGCATCGTACGAGCACGAATTGCTTTATTGCCGCCTTCATTGCCGCGACGAACCATTGTCGTTACTCGAATTCGGGTAAATATTTGATCAGTGACTATTTAATGCGTCAGAAACTTATGTTTGGATGGGATTAACATTCGAAATGAATTGGCAAATCGCCTACGGGCCCATAAACATTCTCTTCTTCTCTATGGGTTTGCTTATGAGATGGGTTCGTTGACGAACGAATTCGGGAAATTTTTAATTTGGGGATTTTGCAGTTTAAAGAATTTATGGGCGCAGGAATTTAGAGATTCGGGAATGTAAGGACATGGGTATGTGGAAATTCTGCGATCTGGGATCTGGGAATGTACAGATATGGGGAACTAGAGGTTTGGGGATGTAAGGATTTGGGGATGTAGGGATTTGGGGATGTAGGGATTTGGGGATGTAGGGATTTGGGGATGTAGGGATTTGGGGATGTAGGGATTTGGGGATGTAGGGATTTGGGGATGTAGGGATTTGGGGATGTAGGGATTTGGGGATGTAGGGATTTGGGGATGTAGAAATTCTGATATGTAGGAATTTAGGAATGTAGGGAATTGGGGATGTACGGATTTGCATATGTAGGGATTTGGGAAAGTAGAGATATGGGGAACAAGGGATTTGGGTACCTAGGGGTTCGGGGATGTAGGGATTTGGTGATGTAGGAATTTGGGGATGTAGAAATTTTTATTTGTAGGGATTTGGATATGTAGAAATATGGGGAATTAGAGATTTGGGGATATAGCTATTTGTGAATGTGGGATTTCAGAATGTACAGATTTGGTGACCTAAGAATTTGGGGATGTAGGGATTTTGAAATTTAGAGATACTTTATGGACTTGGGGATACAAGGGTTTGAGGTTATAGATAACTCAAATCTACCATAAACTTTACCCAGCTTTAACCTATACGTAATTCAACTGTAAGCTACACCTAATTCAGCTCTAACCCATACCTAACCCAGCTTCAACTTCGATTCTACGAAAGATTATGTGCCAAAACGAAAACTTACAAACACTGCGAGTGAAGACGAAAACCGAAAATGAACTTCTCAGCGTTGTCTTCAACTCCGAAAACTATGCTGTTGTCGAGATCCTGACCTGACGTACAAAAACAGCCGTCAGACAGAAGTTGCAAGAAGTTGGACAGCGAGCACGTGGCATGTCCGCCTCACCTAGTCACATGCTTATGCTAACGACGCTGGATGCACGATATATCGTACGCTGACGTCAAAACACATTAGCACGTTCTCACGGTGAGGATACACTGATTTCGCGGGATGATCGTTCGTCGTACGAAAAATTTTCCAACTGGATGCTTCTTATTAACTAACGACCGGCATAATAATCCTGTTTTCGTGTTTCAACTTCGGGAAAAATCAACACACGCGCTTGTTGACGCTCAGTTTCATACACCTCCAGCTGAATTATTTTCGAGTTGGTAGAGCGAATTATCGAGTCAACCTCTGAATTTAACGACACGATCTTATCGCTAGTGCAGCGGTATCGCCATCTCCTCGTACATCTTCGCGCGTGATGATCGGGATTAGTCTGCAGGAAAAAATTGCAAATAAATGCTTAGATCGATTTTCGTGTCTTTCCGTTGTTCTTAAGAAGTGCTCTCGTGTTTCGGACGCATTTTCTGTAATTTGAAAATCCCTTTTCCAGCTTCCCAGTTTCCCAGTTTCTCAATTTCTCAATTTCTCAATTTCTCAATTTCCCAATTTCACAATTACCCAGTTTCTTAAATTTACAATTTCACAATTACCCAGTTTCTTAAATTTACAATTTCACAATTACCCAGTTTCTTAAATTTACAATTTCACAATTACCCAGTTTCTTAAATTTGCAATTTCCCATTTTATCAATTTCTCAATATCCCAATTTCCCAATTTCACAGTTACCCAGTTTCTTAATTTCGCAATTTCCAATATCCCAACTTCCCAATTCTTCAATTTGTACATTTCTCAATTTCCCAATTTCCCAATTTTTCATTTTCTATATTTCTCAATTTCTCCATTTTCCAATTTCACAGTTACCGAGTTTCTCAATTTCGCAATTTTCCAATATCCCAACTTCCCAGTTCTCGATTTCCCAATTTTCCAATTTCTACATTTCTCAGTTTCTACATTTCTCAAATTCTCAAATTCTCAATTTCCCAATTTCCCAATTTCCCAATTTCAAAGTTACTCAGTTTCTCAATTTCCCAATTTTCCAGTTTTACAATTCCCCAATTCCTCAAAGTGTAAGCAACATGTACTTTGTGCAGCATTGAAAAATTGGTTCTTGGTATTTTCGATGACTTATTAGTATCAATACGTTTATCCATTTTGCACGAATACGAAAAGATCGTTGAAACGGTAACGCTAGTCTCGTTAAAAGGAGCACTCTCGCTGGGTACATTATTAAGCAAGCGATAACAGTATTTGATTAGCCAAGAAGAATCTCTCCAAATATTATTTACAACGTGTTTGCAGAACGAGTTGCAGTACCCTTGTGCAGATTCCTAGAAGCTATTATGCTCCAGATGATCTCAGCTGTTCAAGGACTTCGGTCGACTTTCTCATATTTTCGAAAATATTTTTTATACAGATTCCCACAACTCGTGGATTCATACGTTTACTCTTACGAGATGCCGAGCTTTTTTTTAATTGCTTTGTGGCAACGTAGATATAGCGGTTGTATCCCAGAGACCTTAAGATGCAAAACATTATATTACTTATCAAAAGCTTACACTTTCAGGAATTTAATCTTTGTCCATCGAGGTGGTTCTTTGAATCGTAGCAATTGACATTGAACCTCAGGGATTAACGTGTTTATATGGTCACTAGTTATATTTTTATTTGCTGCTTAAGTGGATTTTAAAATATGCACTTAACAGCGTATACTTATTTTAATTTTCATGTGTGCAATTATCAAAAATTGTGGTGTTGTAGTAAAAAATTGTAGTAAAGTGGACATCAGAACAAATATAATTTTTATTAATAATTCCTTGAATTGAATTTTATCAATAACATCTGTGAATATTCATTGTTTCATATAGCAACTAATTTAATTAGAAATTTAAAGAGACCAACACCAAATGATCGCTGTTTTATAAAAAGATCTGTTTACCTACGTTAGTCAATTATGTCTATTTTTAGATGGTCGTATGTGTCATGTGAACACACACCTTATGTATCGAATAATGGGATCATTTTATTTATCACGACAAAGTGATGAAAAAAGAGTCCGGTTTGAATCTATGAGGAAATAGTACGTCGACAAATTCACCAATGATCCATGTAACGAGATAACTAATCGAATACATATCTCGAAGATTTGTAGTGCGTATCCGATGGTTCAATTGTAAGTGGATCACGGTTTCCGGCGATTTCGATGCAATAAATCAACGAGGGATTATTTCGTAAGAGCAAACCTTACTTTCTAGATTCCGGTCAAAACACGGACGAGACAAAGCGTAGCAAAATTATTGGCATCGAAACAGTGGAGAATTCGAAAATTTCATAATTTTCTAATTTTCGAGTTTTTCAGTTTCTCATTTTCCCAGTTTTTCAATTTTCTAATTTTCCAGTTTCCCAATTTTCTAATTTTCTAATTTTCCAGTTTCCCAATTTTATAATTTTCTAATTTTCCAGTTTCTCAGCTTTCCAATTTTCTAATTTTCCAGTTTCCCAGCGTTACAATTTTCTAATTTTCCATTTTCCCAGCGGTTCAATTTTCTAATTTTCCAGTTTCCCAGCGCTTCAATTTTCTAATTTCCCAGTTTCTCAGGTCCTCAAGTTCCCAATTCCTAAATTCCCTAATTCGCTAATACCAAATTTCTCAATTTCCAATTTTACTAAACTCCAAATTTCTCAAATTTCAAATTTTTTTTCCAAATTTTTCAAATTCCACTTTTACTAAATTCCAAATTTCTCAAATTCCAATTTTATTAAATTCCAAATTTCTCCAATGTCAAGCATCGCAAATTCCAGATTTACCAAATCTCCTCAATTCTTAGTTCCCCGAGCTCGCAACTCCTTCAGTTCCTAAATTCAAAACGGAGTAAAATGATTAGCACCGAGGAGGCGGAAAACTGGAAAATTGTTTTTTTTTCCGGGTACGATCGTATCTGGCAAAACGTTTCCTGCCTCGTTAGAGGTCGTGCTATTAACTCGAAGGAATAATTGGAAGCTGACGATGTTCGTCGCGTATTTAGTCCTCGCTTTTCCTTTTCACACACCATTATTTTCCAGGTTCTTTTTTTACGTAATACCGCCGACGATTCTTTGCCTGCAGACGTTTCGTAATTTATCTTACACAATGGTTACAAGAATGTCGCTCACCGGACGCATGGAACGCGAACTATGCGGTCGATGAGCGAGATATTAATTGAGGAAGAAACCGTCCATATTTCTTCCGATTATTATTATACCCCCGTTGCTAATATTTACAACAATTTTTGCAGCTGTGTAGCAATCTTTTTATATCCTCGAACATGTTTAATTTGGTTTTAAATTTGTCAAACGAGTGTCGCGTGTGTGGGCGTTCAGTTTGTTTCTAAATTCACCGAAGGTCACATACGTGGACGTTTAGTTTGTTTCTAAATTCACGGAAGGTCACATACGTGGACGTTTGGATTGTTTCTAAATTCACCGAAGGTCACATATGTAGATGTAGAGTTTGTTTCTAATTTTATCAAAGGTCACATATGTAGATGTAGAGTTTGTTTTTAGATTTATGAAACAAATGTCACATATGTGGACGTTTAGTTCGTTTTTAAATTCGTCAAAGATCACATGTGTGGACGTTTAAGCTGTTTTTAAATTCATCAAATAAAGGTCAAATGTAACGATGGTTAATTTGTTTTTAAATTCATCAAAGGTCACATATGTAGATGGTTAATTTGTTTTTAAATTCATCAAAGGTCTCGTATGTCGATGTTTCATTTGTTTCTAAATTCATCGAAGGTCACATATGCGGATGTTACGTATCCTATAATTACTATATCGAATTGTAACAACCGATTTCCTATAAAGAACAATGAAATTTAATTAATGAAAACTAAATTTTGTTATATACGTAAAGGTTTGTTCACGATAAACAGTTAAACATTATGAAAATATTGTAATTAAAATTATCACCTGGAAAGATTTTACAACTTCAAGCATGGAACTCAGATTATCAATTAGTGGATCGGATTTATCTTCATGTTTTAAATGTAAGTATTGAAGAGATAAACGAGCGTTTGTTAATGTGCCTTATCTGGTTAATGTTGTAGATTAAATATGAAAAATTTGACTAAAAGATGAAATTTAATATTAGAGATATCACCTAAACGCGGCTGGAGTTTCGTTTTAATACTTCAGCATTTATTTCATGACGTTAACAAAAATTGAAACGATGATGAATGTAAGTAAATTAAGTAACAATAGTGGACTAAATAGCAGCAAATGTTGACAAATGTCGTTCATATTTTTCGTTAGTACCCGCAAACGTTTAGCTCGTAATATTATTAATACCACGATCCCGCTTTATCTAATAATCCGCGTCTGTTCTTCGTCTTAAATTAGATACACCGCGTCTTTGTACCGCGCCGAGGAATTTTTTTCTTTGACAGTAATAATTATTATAGTACACACGTCATACGGAGTGGAATGTTCTTATTCACGCACGAGTTGTTCTGTACGTAGACATAATAGATATATTTATAAATTCATTTCCTGATCGAGTAACTCCATCGATACCATCTTGTAACCTGTATTAATCTTCAAGAGTACCACTACATTTTCTAAATCGATCATCGATTCTGTAACATTTCGCTTCGGCCGTCAATTTTGTCCAATTCTCACGAAATTAATAATCAGCGTACAAAGATTATGTCAACCATTTTCGGCTAAATTGTTTTACACACTATTTGAGATAAATCGATTTAACCAACTACTTTAGATAAATTATTTTAATCAATATTTTCAGATACATTGTTTCAGATGTATTTGTAGATAAATCGATGTAACCAACATCTTCAGATAAATTGTTTTAGTCAACGTCTTCAGGCAAATTATTTTAGACACGTTTGTAGATAAATCGATTTAACCAATATTTTCAGATAAATTATTTTAGTCAATATTTTCAGATACATTGTTTCAGACATATTTGTAAATAAATCTATGTAACCAACATCTTCAGATAAATTGTTTTAGTCAATGTCTTCAGGCAAATTATTTTAGACACGTTTGTAGATAAATCGATTTAACCAACATTTTCAGATAAATTATTTTAGTAAATATTTTCAGATACATTGTTTCAGATGTATTTATAGATAAATCGATGTAACCAACATCTTCAGATAAATTGTTTTAGTCAACGTCTTCAGGCAAATTATTTTAGACACGTTTGTAGATAAATCGATTTAACCAATATTTTCAGATAAATTATTTTAGTCAATATTTTCAGATACATTGTTTCAGACATATTTGTAAATAAATCGATGTAACCAACATCTTCAGATAAATTGTTTTAGTCAATGTCTTCAGGCAAATTATTTTAGACACGTTTGTAGATAAATCGATTTAACCAACATTTTCAGATAAATTATTTTAGTAAATATTTTCAGATACATTGTTTCAGATGTATTTGTAGATAAATCGATGCAACGAACATCTTCAGATAAATTGTTTTAGCCAATATCTTGAGATAAACGTGATATTTTTCAAGAACAAACCATTGTTTCTGTATCAATTTAATCACGATTGTAGCAATTAGCAAAATTGTTGCGCACATAAACAAGGCACACGTGGTCGGAATACACGTTCCGTAAAATATTGCTGGCGAATCGTTTCTTCTCGACTCTGAAACCGTACCACGGTTATTTTTAATCTCGGCCAATATTTTCCATCGCGTTATCGTGTTTGATTTTCCTTTAATTGCCCGGTTTAATTGTTTTGTCACGTCCGAATTTACCCAGACAACATTTGCAGTGTTTGCGAACGAGGCAAATCTGCTTTTAAATCCAGAGTTATGAAATTCACGTTGCAAAGCGAAATTGTTTGTACCGTGGAACTAGATTTCGAACATGAACGTCGTATTTTCGATGAAGCGAATCATTCGACGAGTTCACCGTCACGTTACCTCACGTTACGACGTACGAAAACGTTATTGCACGAACAACGAACGAACTCTTAAATTATCGTACTCTTTGTTCCGTGTTCCACGTTATACTTGCACAACAGGATTACCTAATCGCGTGATATTCGCTCGTGGCCGCTATGCGAACAGACACGCGGAAATCTTATCAACAACGTCGAGTTATTTTTCCTCATTGAGTTGCAATCGAATCGCCAGGTATTATCGTTGTGATTTTTATCCGATGTCGAATGTTCTTTCCGTCGCGATCGATCAGATTGCGCGATAAACGAATTTAAACACAGAACTTTGTTTCATCGGCGAGTTTAATGCACGTTTCTTGTAATGCGACAATCCGAATTATTCAAATGTTCGATAAGAAGTACGTACTGGCTATGGAGGACCACTCACCTTGCAGATTTATGGTTGTGAAGGTTAACGATCGTGGAAATAATTCGGCAGCCAGTGATCGGCAGAAATTATTGAAATAGCGATCGAACGATCGCGCGAAGACACTGTTTTAGGAAAGAACGATCAGCTGCACTCGGTGAATTCACGCATAAAACTGATGTCTCAAGTTCGACAATGACGCAGAAATCTTATCTAGCCGATAACAAAGAGACAAAGTGTCAACAGCCAGGTACACGTACGGTCGTTTTATCTAACGAATTCTATTCTGCTTTCATTAATAACGTAGCTACTGGTTTAATTATCCGGGGACCCGGGTGAGCCTAATCTGTGTATGATGTGGATGGGCCTTTCCTGAGTAGCCTGATGGACGCGAACGCAAAATATATCAAAGTAGGAAGTTAGAGGTTTTGAGCGGTGCATAGTCTTAGATTTTCAAGTATACTAGTTGATAAACTCGTGAATTTTTAATTCTATGAACTTTCGATTCATAAATTCCACTATTCCACTATTTCTCAATTTCTCGATTTCTCGATTTCTCAATTTCTCAATTTCTCGATTTCTCGATTTCTCGATTTCTCGATTTCTCAAATTCTCAATTTCTCAATTTCTCAATTTTTCAATTTCTCAATTTCTCAATATCCCAATTTCTCAATTTCTCAATTTCTCAATTTCTCAATTTCTCAATATCCCAATTTCTCAATATCCCAATTTCTCAATTTCCTAATTTCCCAGTTTTCCAGTCTCTCAGCTTCCTAATTTCCAAATTTTACAATTTTCCAGGTGTGCAACTTACCAATTTTCTAATTTTCTAATATTACAGTTTTCCAACTTACAGTTTCTCAATTTATCAATCTTTAAATTTTCCAATTTTCCACCTTCCCAATTCCTCAGTTCTTCAATTTCTCAATTTTCCACTTCCAAATCTCTCAAACTTCAATTTCACCAGATTCCAAATTGCACCAATGCCAAGTTTCACAAGTCCCAAATTTATCAAATTTCCAGAATCTCCAATTCTATAAATCCCTAATTTCCCAAAATCTCAACTTTCCGAAACACGATTAGAAATATAAATCCCTACCCCCACACTTCCAAGTAGTTAGGTCATCGCTCGACGATACATGACACACCAATTGCGTCACTCACACGTATAAGACGCACGCGGTGTGTCGTTGATCTTACACACGTTACAAAAAACTAATTATCTGTTTACACATTCGAAACACGTGAAAGATAACAATAAAACCGATAGACTTTGACTGTGCTAATAAGCATGATTATCATTGTACACAGTACCGATCTAATTAGTATAGCTACGAAGACAACGTTACCTTATTGTAACATAGTTCGGTTCTCGACTGATTTAACGAATTCTGCTGCTTCATTTACCAATTGATGTAGAAAGATATTCCATCGATACGAGATAACCGACGGTTTATCGATTGCTGTTCGATAAAAAAATGCACCGGCATACTACTATCGTAAAAGAATTCACGGTATTCCAAGTTAAAAAAAACTGTAAGAAATATTAGATAAAAAAAAAAGTAGCTATCATAAATTGACAATAGATGGGTTCATTGGAATTCACAGTCTCTTATGCAATTTTTCCAGAAACGTGCGCTCGAAGACCTAGTCAGCTATTTTCCTATTTTCTACTTTCTTGTCTACGAAACGACGGTCTCTTATCTACGCTTTTATCGCTGCACGCCTATCGAACTATGTCATTTTTCCCTTTTTCGTTGACCATTTTCGGTACTAATGCATTTACTCGCTCACGATAAAATCATTGTACGTGTTCAACGCGTTTCGAGTAAATATTAAATCATAGCAGCTTTCGAGAATAGGCGACGTTTCGAGTTAAAAAATAACAATTAACACTGGTATCGATGAGTCATCGATAAACGGTCATCGAAAACATTGGTGTTCCAATTTTTCAACTTGTTCGCACGAAAGCTACATAATTCTTCTATCGATCGCGATCGAACGTGACAAATCGCGATCGGTATATCAAAGAACCGCTTGTTTAATCTTGCAGGCAAAATGTTTCTCTAATCCTTACTGTAATTTACAGCCCGCTATATATTTTTGAGAGCTGCATTTCTACGCGATATGTTATATAGTTCTACGAATTGTACTGTCATGTTTTGCACTTTGTTCTTAACGCGTTGCTATTTGAAACGCGACAATTTGTAATGTGACACATGTTGTAATTTGGGGCGTTGTAATTCGACGCGTTGCAATTCTACGTGTTGCAATTTGGCGCGATGTAACTTGACGCGCAGTACTTTGATGTGTTGTAATTCGGAGCGTTGTAATGTGACGCGTTGCACTTCCACGCGTTGTAATTCGACGCGTTGCACTTCCACGCGTTGTAATTCGATACGTAGTACTTCGATGCGTTGTAATTCGGGGCGTTGCAATTCCACGCGTTGTATATCGCCGCGTTGTAATTCGGAGGCGTTGTATTTCGTTGCGTTGTAATTTGACGCGTAGTACATCCTCGTGTTCTAATTCGACGCGTAGTACTTCCACGCGTTGTAATTCGGGGCGTTGTAATTTGACGCGTAGTCTTTCGATGTGTCGTAATTCGGTGAGTTGTAGTTCGACGCGTAGTATTTCCATGCGTTGTAATTCCGGAGCGTTGTAAGTTGACGCGTAGTACTTTCACGCATTGTAATTCCGGAGCGTTGTAATTCGACGTGTAGTACTTTCACGCGTTGTAATTCGACGCGTGGTATTTCGATGCCTTGTAACTCGGTGCGTTGTAATTCGGCGCGTAGTACTTAGACGCGTTGTATTTTACCGCGTTATAATTCGGCGTGTACTACTTCGATGCCTTGTAATTCGGGGCGTTGTAATTCGGCGCGTACTACTTTGATGCGTTGTAATTCGACGCGTAATACTTCGACGCGTTGTAATTCTTCGTGCTATAATTCCAGGTGTTGAATTTCGTCGTATTGTAATTCAATTCGTCGTAACTCGGCGCGCTGTAATTCGCAGCGTATCACGTCAATACGTAGTATTTTAACGAGTTACATTTCAAAGTGCTATACCTCGACTTTTATGACTTCAACGCGGTATAATTCAACGCATTTCGATTCGTCGCGTTGTACAGATTATAGTACGTATATGGATTACTAATTTACATAATCACCAATAACAATTGAATTCAATTATATATTAATAATTGCTCCACACATAATCATCAATAAATCAACCTTCCACTCAATTAATTCGCTTAGTTCATAGTGATGCATACGCGTACACATACACTCTTATAATACCGATCATCAGTGAAGTATAAGAAAGTTTTCAATAGAAACGAAATGCTGTAGATGGCGAACAAACATATCGGTAATTTCGAAGGCGATCGATATCGATTTCTTTGATTAAACTGTTTATATAGAAGAAACTTCCAAAACGCGCTCAATGACCCATATTCAGGTTGCGAAAGTAGAAAATGTGACGTTAGCTCGAAAATTTATGCATGACGGGAATCAAGATCGTTAACATTCAACTGTCAACATCAATCATACAACGTCGACAGTAAATTGAAATCAATTGAGATCAATGAGACGGATTCAGTCGAAATTTTCGAATTTGCCGTTCACTAATCTGATTATCGATCGGGACGACAAATTGAAAGTAATTTCTGAAAGATGCTGTTGGTCTAGAATTTTTACCTAACTCGCAACATTGAAATTCGAATAATGCCATACAAAATGTTCGTGAAACATGGGACTTGTCTATTGACAATTCATTTTCATTCCTTTTGGGACTTGTGTATAATTTTGCTGGATGTACGATACATGCAACCATAGAAAATCGTGGTGTTGAATGTATATAATGGCATATATGTATTAGTATTCTATAATGGCATGTATGTCTTAGAATTCTATAATGACATATATGTCTTAAAATTTTATAATGACATATATGTCTTAAAATTTTATAATGACATATATGTCTTAATCTTCTATAATGACGTATATGTTTTAGAATACTATAATGACATATATGTCTTAGAATTTTATAATGACATATATGTCTTAATCTTCTATAATGACGTATATGTTTTAGAATACTATAATGACATATATGTCTTAATCTTCTATAATGACGTATATGTTTTAGAATACTATAATGACATATATGTCTTAGAATTCTATAATGACATATATGCCTTAGTATTCTATAATGACATATATGTCTTGTTAGTATTCCGTAATGCCATATATATGTCTTAGTATTGCACATGGTCTTCGTTGCAGGATTCGTTCGCGGGCTAATTTCATGTGCGGTTCCGCCAGTATTCGCGCAATAAACAAAGCATAACGCAATAAACAAATCATACTTGCTTGTATCCCGTGGCGTATCGTCGGATCCAAAAGGTTCCGAACCCTTTCTAGAAAAGAAAAACACTCGCTCCGTTCACAGAATCGCAAAACTTTCACCGTCGATCACTTTCGAGATTCATTGTCCGTTACCGTGCACGATATCGCTCGAATCGATTACCCGCGTCAATTAGAAAGCGGATCAGGTGATTCAACGACGATGATTTATCTTCGTGACGTACATTTTTCAGCGGCACCGAACGGAAAGCGACGACGGCCCTTCGTCGAGTGTTGGCCGATTCGATAAGTCTCGACGATAGTCGGCAACAGGTAAGGATCGAGGTGCATTCGAGAAAGAGTTCGACGGGCCTTGGGTCTTGGACGTAGCCGAGGTGTTATCGACAGGACGGTCCCGATACCACTGGATGAAAAACACGGGACACACGTTTTTCCAACGACCGTCGTATGTGGGGGTATTAGCAATTATTATCGTTCGCCACTTTATCCGACCGATACAGGCTGGCCCCGCCAGAGTACCGATTACGTATTCGACTCCACGTGGACCTGGTCACGATCGATATCGACGCCGAAATGCCCGGGGAAAGTATATTTCCATTGGATCGTTACGATTAGATCGGTTTAGCCGATACGAGTCGTGCCAGACAAGTCAATTTCGTACGAACTCGGATTTCTTTTCGTTCTTCGGCCGCCATTATGAAATGATTGAAACGACGTATGTCACTGACGCGTACACACGTCGTCGATCAAGTATTTATAATTTGTGTTGCGGCACATTCGTAGAATCATAAAGCAATTACGCTTATCTTTAACTTTAGAAAATTCATCCATAATCAACGACTACACTTTGCAGCACTTTACAACTGTTTATATTCTTAAACTTTTTTAATTTAGCATGATTTTTGTGCGGCAACGCGGTTTATTATTTTATGTTGACTTCGCGATGAGCATTTGGTTCTTGCCCAGTTCCCTTAAATTTTCTGCCACCAATGAAATAGTTTGGTTTTAACTTGTTCGCTTGTTCACCCCCAGCAACACTCCAATCCCCGCTACATACTTTATTCTGGAGAGAACATTGTTTTTTCTCTTCGGTAGATTTCCAATAACTCCTAAAGAGTACACGACCAAATTTATGTTTATCTTTAAAATCTGTTGTCAGTTTGCGAAGTGCTACTATTTTTCTTAAGGGCTAAATTAGGTTTTAGTTTTTAAATTAAGCACATACATTTTAACCTCGTCAGACTCATTGATTCCACAACCTAACTAGTTCGTGGTTTATTAAGTTTGAATCCCGAAGAATATACAATTTGTAAACGGTGCTCTGCTATGAATGAGCGACACTTTCTGCTATGATTTTCGATGTAATATGAAAATTTATACGCGTAACTGATGATTCGATCGTACTCTCTGATATGGAGTATTGTGTTATATTGCTGGAACGAGGAAATGTTTAAACGCATTCTTTCGAGGCAAATGTATTTTGTTTTATCTTTATAGGACGATATTTTCTTACAGAAATGTAAACAAGGTAACAGAAATGACAGAAGTGGATCGATAATTTCATTATCGACCATTTAATCGCGTCTTAATTATAAATTTAAAACAGCTCCTTTCAATTTACTTCGATTCTTTTATCAATGACTTTCGGTGTTTTACTTGAGTGTATTTACATGTACTTCACGCAACCTGCTAATAAAAACTACATATATGGAAAATTTGTTCAACTTGATAAGAAAAGCGCAAAACAATGTTTGTATAACGTTCTTAATTATTGTTTATTGAAATATTAAACAAGATATAATTTTAAATAATAAATTGGAAAAATATCGTTGATAGCAGATGTCATACTCTATTGGTGTTGTTGGATGTTATTTAGTTATTATATTTACTTGGTTTTATGATTTGGGGATATGTCGTACGTCGCCGATGTTTTGGATGGACTTTTAATGTGTATAGCGATATATGTGTCAAAGGATATAGTTGTCAAAGCTCCAAAAATCCTACAATTATTAAGTTCTTACAAATTTCAAAATCTTGAAGTCCCAATCTTCTCAACATCTCGAAATCTCAAAGTCTCAAGCTCCTAAAGTTCTCCAAATCCTAAAATCTCAAAGTCTTAAAGTCTCAAAGCCCGAAACATCTCAAAATGTAAAAATCTCAAAATGTCAACACCTGAAAGTTTCAAACTCCCAAGATCTCAAACTTCTTAAAATCCTAAAATTTCAAAGCACCAAGATCCCAAGGTTCCAAACTTCTCAAAATCTCAAAATCCTAATATCTTAAAACCTCAAAAATGTAAAGTCCTAAAATTCAAAAGTCCAAAAGAACAAAAAAAAAAAAAATCCTGACACTCTAAAATTCTAAAATGATAATTCCATGATCCCAATATGTCGCAAACCTAAAAAACCCAACTCTTAACATCCCAAAATCTCAGAACTCTAAAATTCTAAAATCCAAAAGTCCAAACGTTCTGAGATCTCAAAGCCCAGAAATCCTAAAGAACTAATTACCTAAAGTCCCAAGATGCCAAAAATTCTAAAATTCTGAAATTCTAAAATTCTAAAATTCTAAAATTCTAAAATTCTAAAATTCTAAAATTCTAAAATTCCGAAATCCTAAAGTCCCAAAACCGTCATGTCCAGACCCCCGAAATCCGGAAATTCAAAGACTATCGCAAAGAAGAGTTCAACAAGCTCAAAATCAGTCAACAATCACTTTAATATCGCCGCTTCCAAGTATTTACAAAAATAACTCGAAGACTTCACGCTCGGCCCGCATTTATCGTTGGTATAAAAAATAAATACAGCATTCTAGAAAAATCACGTTGTCGCGACACTTTCATCAACGATCGTTTCGGTCGTTCTCCTCGTTGAATTTCAACATGTTCGCGAAGTGTCCATTTTGTCGTTGCGACAGATCCATCGGTGAGCCGTCCTCGACAATTTTTCCTTCGTGGAACACGATCACTCGATCGCATTCCAACAGCGCCGCCACTCGATGCTGAGGAAAACAAGATGTACTGTAGTCGTTACAAGTTTTATATTGTCAAGGAAGATAAGGACATGTCGTGCATCGTAGCCGTGTTACCGCGATAACGATCACCGTTCTATTTTTGAAAGCGGCCGAAACTGCTTTCAAGAGGCTCTTTTCCGTAGCTGCGTCGAGTGCACTGGTCGATTCATCGAGAACCACGATCGAGGATTTCCGGAGGATCGCCCGAGCCATGCAGAGCAGCTGCAGCTGACCGGAAGAGAAATTTTCACCGCCTTCTCGCACCTCGAACTCTGTGTCAACGTCCGAAACTTTCGTCAAATTATCATCGGGACGATGGTTACGTAAATATTTATGCATTCAAATTTGACGAAGGTAAAAGAGAGTCCCTGATATATGTTGAAGAGAGACAATATTGTCGCACTGTCTCATGTTAGGAAACTTTGCGCATGTCGTTACACGTTTAAACCGATACGAACTTTTGCATATCTGTGCAGATAATGACCGCGAAAATCGGACGGGACGATACATGAAAATTTGTTCCGTTTTTTTTTTTTAGTACATTTCTGATACTCGAAAGGAAAATTAGCAAATATTACCGAGTCCTTCAGAATGAGAGACCACAACGTCCTTGATTTGCGCCGCCTCCAAAGCGTCCCACAATTCATTGTCTTCGTATTCTGACAAGGGATCCAAATTTTTCCTGAATGTATTAAAAAACGCTTAAAAATATCTACTATTTAATTTCGATACGAATGATTGTAGATTTTCATTGTAAATTGTAATTGTTGCTGTAATTGTATCTACCTGATGGTGCCACTGAACATGATCACATCCTGAGGGATCACCGACAATCGTGAACGAAGTACCCTCAACAAAACCTGACTAATGTCAATTTCATCGATCATGATGCGACCTTCTGTGATTTCCAGCAATCGAAACAGTGACATCGCTGTGGAGGATTTCCCGCTTCCGGTTCTTCCACAAATACCAATCTGTGCAGTGTTCGTACCAGTCGTATAATTACATCATAATTATATCATAATCTCATAATTAGATTATTTAGATTTTCACGATTTTTACCTTCTGACCTGCAGCAATCCTTAACGACAAATTCGAGATTACAGGTTCCGTTTGCGAATCGTATCTCAAAGATACGTTCTCAAAAATTATTTCACCCTTGCTGGGCCAGTCATCGGACACGCGAAGACCTGGTGATTTAAAACGAATTTTCTATTTTTCACGTTTTTTTTCAACTTCTCACGAATTTCCTATTTCTCATGTTTTTCTCTAGTTCTCACAAATTTCTTATTCTGCAGATACTCTGCATTAAGTTGTTCTTATTTTGTATTACAAAGTTCTTATTTCGTATTACCAAGTTCTTACTTCGTATCTCAAAGTTCTTATTTTGTGTTACAAAGTTCTCAGTTTGTATTGCAAAATTCTCAGTTTGTATGACAAAGTTCTCATTTTGTATTACGAAATTTTTATTCTGCACCATGAAGTTTCAACTTCGTAGTTTAAAGCTCTTATTCGACATTACGAACTTTTTATATTATACGGACCATACTATGTTCAATATCGAAAAAGTATCAAAATCGAAGAAACGAATCAAACAAAATTAAAAAGTACCTTCTTGATAATTTTCAACAGGCGCGTATCTATAAATAGAGATCCGTGCCACGCTACCCAGATACATTTCGGTTTCCGCAGTGAACTTCACCACCCAGTTTAGGTATATCGGTACCAAAAGCGTGTAATTGATCGCTAGACCAACCAAAGCGGGCGTCACACGTTCCGGGTACAGTTCCGCGGAAATTAATGCGGCAAACGTTGCGGTAATCACTATCACCGCGCCCAGATAATCCTAAAACGTTGTTCCACTAAACGTACACTGTTTACGAGACGTTTTCGTAAACCATTTCCGCGAGTTTTCTTACCAGAGCGATACCCAGCCATCGACTGCTCGAGTTCAGAAGCAGAAAAGCGTTCGTGTTTGTGTCCAGGCATTTCAGGGCTTGTTGCATGAAACGATTCTCTTGTTTCGAAGCTCTCAAGGTTGCTAAACCACGCAGGGTCTCGGAGAAGTGCGTCGCGATTGGCCATCGTGTGCTAGAAATTCATTTTGTCGAGTTTTATACGATTTCGAGGGTGTGTTTAATCCTTTGCGATTGTAGGGTGACTGACGGCCGCCATTTTGTTCGACACAGCAATTTGGAATATTAGTTTAGTTCAGTGGCGTACACAATTATCTATCGTACTGTTAGATATGTAGAATGAATCGAGTATTGTACATAATTATTTGATATGTGGACTGAGTTAAAAGAACATCCACTCTAAATTGCTGTGTCAAATAAAATGGTGAGTATGAGTACAACACCGAACTGACTGTTCAAAACTCGACTTCAAATCAATTCAAATTCACGACATAGAATTAACACTAGAACTACCAACCAGTCAAAATGACTGGTTTCGGGTTTCACATTTTTTATTACAAAATTTTATTGCCGTACTTTTGTCCACATGTCTGTCATTTTTTATTGAGCTCGTGAATGGTTATATATGTTAGGTGATGCTGCAATATTTATTTATTTATTTTCCTACTTTATTTTCAATTTTGAAGTAAGCGTGTATTTAATGCCGGTACTTCTAGTGTTGAAAATTCGGCTTCCAATGGATATCGAGTTAACAAATATTCACCTGCCATCCAATCTCTGTAAATGCCTTGCACCGCGTCTGTAAAATCTTTGGACGAGATAATACGCCGCACAGGTGGGTACGGCAGCGATCAGGAACCACGGCGATATGACAACGTTCACTATGATCGCCGAACCACAGAGCAGAACGAAGAAAGTCAGTCTTTGGATCGACATGGATATTTTCTTGAAAGGAATCCAAACACGATATCAAACTTTTGTGTCGTCACGTCGGATAAGCGTTAACACTGGATTTACGGATGTAAAATGACCATTTACTTCTTAGTAAAAAGTAAATCACAAAAGAAAATAAATAAAACATGATACGTAAGCTGACTTACACAGTGACCCTTCTTCTTGACAAGAGTTAATATACATTTAGGTAAAAGCTTCTGGATAGTTTTTGTAATTTTAAATAAGAAACGCGTCACGAGTCATTTTGTCTCGTTCCGTAAATCTAGTGGTAATTAATCGTTGGATAAGAACCTTGTCGATTACGCCGGTATCACCGCTGAACCTGTTGAGAATTTTACCGACTGGGTTGCAATCGAAGAAGGACATCGGCACTCTGAGCAGTCTGGAAACTGCTTGTTCGTGTAGTCTTCTTCTTGCCGCGGCACCTGTCCACTGACCGGTCGCGTTGCACACGAAAGACAGGAATATGAAGCTGATCGACAGGGTTATGTACACCTTGAAGTAGAACAGCGCCTGAAAGCGTTTGTGAACATTATGCCTTAACGCGATTACGATCAGCCCTTGAAAGTTTTTGAGAAAATTCTGATTTACCATGATTACCATATACTAAAGATACTGATGAAATTTGCTAAATCAAAATTAAATTATTTTAATTACTTTTCTATTTTAATATTTCCTATTTTCTCAATAATTTTAATCTTTGTTTTTGTTTTTAATTATGTTACTTTTCCTTCATTTTAAATGGAAATTTAAATAATTCAAATTATATTTATAAAATTTATAATTATCGAATTCGTTCTCCATAATTGTTATATTTTTTATTTTAATCTGTTTGATCTCAGCATTTAAAATCTGTACATTTAAAGAAATACCTTTACGAAAATTAAAAAAATTAATTTACAGTAATTTTTTATAATTTGTTATTAAAATTTAAGTTAATTTTTTATTTAATTTTTAACTTCATTTATATGTATGTATATTTAATTTGATTTATATATTTAATTTATTTACGTATTCGATTCATTTCTATTATTAATTAAATAAAATTAGATTAATTTATTTTATAAAATACATCTAAATACTCACGGTCACATCCTGATTTTTCAGTGCCGAATTCTCGTTCTCTTGGTCCGTCCATCGACTCAACCACAGATCCGTGTAAACCCGAAGAACCTGACAGAAAATCGCCACGCTTATGTAAGTCAGACCCTGTACCCAGCCTCCGGCTTTCAGATAATCCATCAGGATCATTCTGGTCACCACACCGCTTCTGTCTTCGAACAATGACTCATCTTGTTCGTCCGTATCGTCGATTTCTGTAAACGATAAAATTGTACCGCCTGTTCGACATATCTAACGACATATTTAACGAGTACCAACTTCCTTCGATCTCGTCAGTATCGGTGGTTCCCTTAGATTCTACGGATATCAAACGTTTGACAGGAAAAGCTTCGTGTTCCTGATCCCCGCTGGAACATGATTCAGATCGGTATAATACAGATCGACCGATAAAGATAATCAGTTATGATTAATTAAAGCTTGTAACGAAATATTGTTCGTACTTGTTGATACTGTAGCTCATTTGTTTGTTGGAACTGGGCGGTATCAGTCTGTGAAGGACACTTTTGTCTCTGTTCAAAGGTATCTCATCAGGATGTGGACCGATGATTCTGTACAATGTTAGAGTCGATTAAATTAACTTAATTAGAGGATTGACATCTTTTCGACTGTATATATGTTCTTCGATACTAGAACCACGTACAGCATACTCTTGCATTTAAGTTTGACGAATGATGTTATTTATGAACGAACTTTGTTATGTTATTTGATTATGTGTTATATTCATGTGTCACTTCTTTATTTTTTATTTTTAAGCTAAATAGCATCATTTTAAGTTAAATGAAGTGTGTATAGAAGGCGAAATACAAAGTATCGTTATTATTTATTTCGACAAAATTCGATATTTTTACGAAAGCAATTTAATAAAGTTCAGTAATTTAAAATGCGAAACGTGAAGCAATTTTGATTCCGACGATGATTTTAGTGTTTTTCGAAGGGCCCACCTGCCAGAGAATATTTGTCTCAGTACGTTGCTGGGTTGTCCATTGTCAAAAGTGTTATTCCTCTTTCTGGAAGTTAGATGTCCGCTTTCGAGGATCGTCGGGGTGCTGCTCTGTCGAAGAACCGGAGGAGGTTGCCTCTGAGGTTGAAGACTGGTCGATCTCACCGCACATCGATGCGATTTGAACTTCTTCTTCGACGTGTTCCATTCTTCCGTGGGCAACGGAAGATCCGTCAGATCGTGGGCCAAGTATCTCGATCCCGACAGGGTGGCTCGTCGCATCCTAAGTGGTACAAAAGCTGGCGGATCCTGGTTAAAACGAAGTCGTTCCAAATCAAACGTCATAATTACTAAATCTTTCAGGAATATTGCAACCAGCTTCTCCAAATAATTTCTCTGTTATTTACATCTGAATGTAAATACTGCATTGTGAGGATCTGTACATAATTTCTGTATTATCTGGATTTTTACATGATTTCAGTGTTATCTGGATCTGTATAGAATTTCTGCAGGTCATCTGGATCTATACACAATTTCTGTAGATTATTTGAATCTGTACATACTTTCCGTACATTACTTGTAGATTATCTTCAAATAATTTAAACCCAGATTAGGTGCAACTCTGAAGAAGCTATTTGCAAAATCGATGAAACTTTCATTAGTGAGTTTTGTTTGGACGTTGAACTGGTTTATTTACCACATGAGCATCTCGATCGGTGATCCACGATCCACTCTGCCTGTTCTTCGCGTTGATGCTGATCCTGGACACCAGTCTGATCAAGGACCACCTGTCCTTGGCTGTTCTGTGAAAGTGACGTCCGTCATCTTCGCTCGTTACGGTGTTTCTCCACGCGTTCGCTAATTCAGGGTCAGAATCCTCTATCGCCGATTTTGTTCCCACTGCTCGAACTCGACCATCATCTATAACGATAATCTTAACGACATTCGTCATAAGTCTGTTCTTATAAGTCGTGCACCTTCGGGCAACCTTTAAGAACACCTTCAGTTCATCGACGTACCTGATGAGCTGTGGATAACAGCTCCAGTCTGTGGGTAACCATGATCACCGTACGTCCACTTCGCAGGAGAAGCTTCCGGATTCCCTGATCGAAGATCTGCTGGCCAACTTGATGATCCAGCGCTGATAATGGATCGTCCTAGCAATATTTTGTGTTAGGACGTTTGTGAACTTATGGCCAACATGGTACAAAATCGCTGTCATAATTTTAGCATACGTTACAGGATATGTTGAACTTTGACAATAGGTGGAAATTAGGGTTGTGAGTTTGTGAACGTGGAAAATTGAGGTGTGAGAATCAGAGGATGTGAGACTTTGAGAGTGTGAAAAAGTGGGGATGTGAGAATTTGGGAATGCGAAAATTTGGGAACGTGGAAAATTGGGGATGTGAGAATTTGTAAACGTGGAAAATTGATGATGTGAAATTTTGGAGATGGAAAATCAGTGATGAGAAAATTTCGAGCTGCAAAAATGTGAGAATATACTAGTTCAAAACTGTGAGGATTTGGGTATAGGTGAACTAGAATAGCAAAATTCTTGAAAACATAATTTTTTGCCTAACTGCCATCTTCTCAGTTCCCAAAATGTTTAATTCTCAGCTAACAACTTACCATAACGATGATATCTGCGTTGCTATAAAGTGCTCTCGCTATAGTAACCCTCTGCTTCTGTCCACCGCTCAAATTGATTCCTTTCTCGCCTATCCTCGTGAGATCGTGGCCCGGAAGTATATCGACGTCCGGTTGCAGAGCGCAGGCCTTTAACACGCTTCGATATCTCCTCACTTTGTACGACGAGCCAAATAGAATGTTGTCCCTCAAAGTCGTGTTCAACAGCCATGGTTTTTGAGCCACGTAAGCAATCTTCGAGCCTCTTTGCAGAGAAATATTTTAATCAAATTATGCATACGCTTATAAAAAACAAATAAAGACTCACTTGGCCCATTCAATCGTTCCTGATGTCCTCTGAATTTCACCTAACATTCCCAGCAACAGGGACGTTTTTCCGCCACCAGTTTTCCCGACGATCAGAGTCAACTGACCTGAAAAATAACATTGAATTATAATAAAATAACATTGAAATATCTATAGCTTGTTAAATCTTCAGGAAGTAGATCAACAGATGGGATTTCTCAAACTTCCCAAAAGTCTCCCAAAATCACTAAAATCCAAAGTCGCAAACTCTGAAAATCCCAAGTTCGTACTTCAAAGCTTCGAACTTTTTAAAATCCTAAGATATCAAAGATTCAAGGTCCCAAAGACCGAAGCTTTTCAAAATCTGAAAATATAAACATCTAAAATTTTCAAGGTCTCAAAGTTGCAGGAACTTTAGGTCCCGAAGTCCCAACCTCCTCAAAATCTGAGAATACGAACATCTAAAAATCTCAAGGTCTCAAAGTCACAACATCTCAAACTCGTCAAAATATCAAATTCCCAAACTTCTAAAAATCTCAGTCTCGAATTGTCAAGAACTGTATTCACAGATAAGATTGATAACCAAATAATAATTTGACACCGAGTGCCAAATTTGACATTAAGTATCGAATCGCCGAGGAGCAAGCAATTAATTAAAAATCACCTCGTGGGAAGCTGAGATCGGTCACCGATAATTGATTCTCTTCGGAGCCCCACGAAAAAGAGCAATTTTTCAATCTGAGCACCGGAACTTCCGGATCCTTCTCAAACACCGTATCCGCGGATGAATCGATATCTAGTTTGTATTTTCTTAAGCCACAGCAATGTCCATCTTCTTCGTCCTCTTTGATACTATCCAGTGACCCAAAGGTTGCAGCGTTGTGAGGCTTCTTCGTTTCCACCTTAAAAACCATCGAATTAGTGCGATTGTTAATTTTTCAGATTATTTAACGAGCTTACAGCAATTTCGTCGACAGAATTTGTCCGCGAAGACGCGATTCCCTTAATGGCGTTCGATTTTTCCTCGCCAGGATATGGTAGAACGTTGTCGATTTCCGGAAGCTGAAGAAATTCTTCCATTCTGGTGGTAGAAATCTGTACGAGGGAATGTTCGGTATAAGTATTTCTACAGATGATGTTTATTGATTTTTCTCACCATGGCGTTGATGATGATGGGTATCATCACCGGAAAGATCAAGAGGGGCACTGTGAGCTGTGAAAACAACGCCAAACTCGCGAACACGTTTCCGGCTTCAAGACTTCGCTCCTCTATCCAGAAATAAATCCCGAAAGTGAAGAGGGTTGTAACCACCGACGATGCGTGGGTGAGGAAATCTAATAGCAAGCGATTGTCGATAATTTTATTAGAATGTTGGTAGATTTTTAATAGAATTTCAGTAAAATTTCAGTACAACACTTTGCACTCGAAAAGTGGGTCACCATTAGGTTAACACAATAATTTCGAATACCTATTTTTTTTACTAAATCTGTAGTGCTACATATAATGTACAAACACGATGAAACGGACAAGTGACAAATAATAAAAAAATAATAACGCCAAAGAAATTCATCAAACCTTCCAACCATAATGTTTCATAGTTGCAACTTGATAGTGAAAATATCTTCAAGTGCGAATATGTTTAATAATTCGAAAAGTTATAGTAAACAGGCAATAGTATTGTAATTGTTTCATCCAGCAACTTGAGCTTACTTATGAGAGTCCAATAAAAAGAATCCTTGTCGAGCATTTTTAACTCGTTGTCCCTGGTCCTTTTTATTTTCCTTTCGAAAATGTCCTCCCAAGCTCTGAGCTTCACGAGCCTCATTCCTTGCAAGACCTCGTTCATCAGACGCAATCTAGCGTCGCTCTTTTTCTAAATAAACAAATAACTCGTTTACGAAGAGAACAATTTCTGATCGGAAAAATATAGAAGAAAATATATATCGTTACAGCGACTGATTTGAAGTTCTCGGACATTTTTTTCCCCAGTACCAATTGCATCGGTGTTACGATGAGTATGCAACAGAGTGCACCGATTACTGCACTGATTCCTAGCTTCGTGTACAGGAGAAAAATGATTGCGGTGATCTGAAAATAACATTTGTAATATCAGTAGAATTAGCGAGTTAATTAGTTCTCCTCGGTAAACTTTTCCGAAAATTTTCTTTAGAAATGATTGTTAACCTTGAGCGGGATCGCCCACGTGTAATGACCGATCCAAAAAAAGCTCATCACGTTATAAACGTCCTCCGACACGAGATTCGTCAGGGTTCCGATATCGACAGATTGCTGACACCTGCCCTGTTCTTTCTCCTTATCTAATGGATTCTCCTCTTCATCGATGCTCCACGAGCACAGACGCAGAGCCTTATCGTACAGCAACGCCTACCAAGAATCAACGAAAATAGAATACTACGGGAAACATCGTGTCGATGATTCAAGTGTACCTGAAGAGCGGTTTTCAAGCGGATTCCTTCCACGCAGAGGATGTGGCTGGACGCCTGGCTCAGAGTACTTTGCAACAGCGCCGAAAAAAACACCAGCAGACCCAGAAAGTAGCCATTTTCGATAATTTCGGGGAACGTCATGGCACTCTACAGTATTATATTCATCATTTTAATACATTCGCTACATTCATCATTTAGTACATTCATTACCTTCAACATTTAGTACATTCGCTACATTCATCATTTAGTACATTCATCACATTCAATATTTACTGCATTCATTACATTCAACGTTTAGTTCATTCTTTATACATATTCATCATTTAGTTCATTCTTTATACATATTCATCATTTAGTACATTCATTACATATTCACCATTTAGTACATTCATTACATATTCATCACTTAGTACATTTATTACACTCATCATTCGTCGTTCCTTGATCGAAAATGATAGAAACGTTCGAAATGGGTACGTACATTCGACGAACGAAACGTTTTAGAACTCGCAGTCTCATTTTGAGAAGAGGAAACGTAGTCCAAGATTTTGGGAATAGTCATCGGAGCAATCAGAGTTGTACCATCGCCTAACAACTTTAGGAAACCTCCAATGGCGAAGGGGCACCATATACGTCTCCAGTAACATCGCCAGAGTGACAATTTTTTGCTTTTATCCTAAAAAAGAAGATACATAACGTCGTGATTATACATACAATTTAAATAAATCGTTAGAATCAAATTTCCTCTTTTTGTCCAAAAATGTTCATGGTTCATATGTATAATAACTATGTTCACAGGTAATAGAATAATCCACAGTTCATATAATAATATACGTAGTTAATATGGCAACATAGTTGATGTAACAACATTGTTAACATAACAACATAGTTAATATAACAACCCACAGTTAATGTAACGATATATTTAATATAAAATAAGGATGTAAGTAACAAAAATGGTGTTTCTGTTGGAACACTCGATGTTACCTTGTGGTCTTCATAAACCTTCGCGAACTTGTCGAACTGTCTGCCGGCAGTTTCCTCTTCGGGTAATTGCCCAAGATCCTGAGCGTCCAAGGACGCAGCATATCCTTTCGATAGAAGATCGATCACCCAATGGAAGGTGATTCTGCCTAGGAAGGGTGCCCGAGAATGATCGTAGACGACCTTCCTGTTCCCCGTTCGTTCGACCAACCGTCTCTTCCTCTTCGTCGTCTGAAACCAGGTGAAAATCGTGGTTCACTTATTTGCAGCGACGCGTTAAGGCTGCGTTAAGTCTATTTGCATGCTCGAGGGAGGTAACGCTTGTTTTTACTGGGTCAAGGAGGTGGTATGCATGTGAAATATATTTGGAGCGAATGCGAGCTTAGTGTCTCGCGTTACCGGATATCGAAGACCGCTCACGTACTCGTTACGTTCTCGATCGCGACGCGAATCGAATTTCTTTTTTACGGATTTTCGAAAAAAAATCGCCGAGGTAAATATCCGGAGTTGTTCGGTTTACAAAAACGTCGAAGGCAGAAAGGTGCAACCACTCGATAAGCTCGCCTCTCTTCCTCGACTACGTTAATAAACATTATTATTCAAACAAGCTGAGTAAATGTAAAACAAATGTTTGCACTAGGTGGAGTAGCTGGCTCTCTTCGATAAGCTTGTAACGCTTTGTCGCTAATTCCGCGGTTCGATAATTTTAGTCGCTATCGGTGTTAATACACTCTTTTAACTCATCCACAGATCTAATTCGATCCCGTGGCTAGACGTCCGCGGTCATTACTTTCCTCGAGTACAATTATCGTACCGATCGCGCGAAACAAGATCACGAGGCTTTCGTATTTATGGTCGGTGCAAGGATTTTATGGTCGGTGCAGTCTGTGAAATTTCGGGTGACGTGCCGCGGAAATACGAGGATTTTAGCGGAAACTTACGGCGAAGTAGAGGGTATACGAATCCAAAATGGCGAACAGACCGCATAGGACGGCGATGATTGCTGTTGTCGTAAGTCGAATGTGTTCAATCGACAAACCGTATCTGAGTACAGACAAATTTGTGATAGTTAACAATACATTGATTTTCGTGGTAACTTTCGTTCGCTACAATTGTATTTCAAATAGTCAAATTTGTAAATGAAATGAAGATGCTTAATTATTACGTTGAAATCATAAAAATCATTATTAATCATTATAAATTATTTTTGTTGAAATAAAAAAAAATTAGAAAATTCATTCAAATTCAATTGAGAATTGAAAATTTATTCAAATTCAATTGAGAATTGAAAATTTATTCAAATTCAATTGAAAATATATAATTCATTCAAATTCAATTCAAAATACATAATTCATTTAAATTCAATTGAAAATTCAAAATTCATTCAAATTCAATTGATAATTAACAATTCATTCAAATTCAATTCAAAATATATAATTCATTCAAATTTAATACAAAATACATAATTCATTTTAGTTCAAAATTGAAAATTCATTCAAATTCAATTCAAGATTGAAAATTCATTCAAATTCAATTTAAACTTGAAAATTCATTCAAATTCAATTTAAACTTGAAAATTCATTTAAATTCAATTCAAAATACATAATTCATTCAAATTCAATTCAAAAATCAAAATTGACATACAATTGTAAAATAATAAAATTCACTTGAAATAATTCCAATTTTTCGTAAATGCATTTCAACAATTTCGTATTAATTGAACGAAATGTGGAATACACGAAGGATGGAAGACGAAGCAAGCGTTTTATAATTTTCTTGATAAAATAAAAGAACCGACCTGGATAGATATGTAAATTTCCAAGCTCGCGATAAGCCGATCGTCGCGAAAATGGCGGCCGTGTACACGGTTCCGAAACCGTCCCTAATTTCGGTGGCTCGATGCAGGATCCAGCAGCCAAAGGTAGCCAGGATCGCGAAGATGGACGACAAGGAGATCGTCGTTAAAAAAGATTCGCAAACTTCCAGGAAGAGTACTCCAAGCAGTATCATGCACAGCAGCGTCCTGGTTACGTGAAACGGAAGAAGTCTCCTGGTGTCTCTGGTTGGAAAGTGTTGGAACAATGTTATTTAGTTGATACAAAAATGAATCTGTACGTTGTAAACGTTTACTCTTTCCAATATTTGAGAGTCACAGCTAGGCGATATACTTGGATGATTGCCTGTGATGAATAGGATTAAGCCTTCATCATAAAACTCTTGATTATTTAGCATAAAGGTTCAAATTGGGGCAAAGTTTCAGGAAAACTCGTGCTCCTACATAAGCTATAATATATAAACGCGAAATTTGGTAAGAAATAGGGATTACAATCTTTTGTCAGTTTAATGAAGTGTAATAATTGTGATAAATATACATTGTATATATTTAAACTCAAGAAAAACTTAATTGTTTTATGTCCTCAATTTTATGATAGGAGGCATTGTATATTAAACAGAAGGCCTAATTCTGTCACCAGAGTCAATGGGTCTGTAGCTGTACCAGATGTGAGGGTTTGAAGTAATAAACGCATTGTGGGTCGCCTTTTTTTCTGAAAATGGCTGCTAGTGAAACAGTAAAGACGTTCTCTTAGCGTTGAAATAAAATATGTGTTTTAAAATAGAAATGAAGTATTCTATCTTTTAACCCTTTGCACTCGAGAGGCGACTCACATTAGATATTTCATTTCATGCAACAATTTTGAATAAATAACTTCTAACAAAAAGTCTCTGTTAATTAATGAATTATACCTGATACTAGGTATAACTACCCAATCTGCAACGTTATTATTAGTGTGTCCCATATGTTTCTTCCTCTTTTAACCCTTTGTGCTCTCATTCGTCATTTGATTTAATGTAACAATTTTTGATAAGTTATTTTTAACTAAATTTGTAGCATTATACACGTGACGTTTGAACATAGTGAAACAGAATGTACTAGCAATTAATAATAAGAAAAGATAATGTCCACAGAAATTAAGATGCTTATTAACTAGAAAGTTTCATAGTTGTCACTAGATACGGTAAAAATGCTTTCCAGCGAAAAGGGTTAATATAATACAATAATCTAATAAAAAAAAACATGCGTATAGTATGCTAGAATAAAAGTTAACCGTAAATATTCTTTTTGATATTACTGTCAATGCGATAAATCCGATGAACTTCAAGCATTATTGGCTATAATTAATGTATTATTTATCCGAGGATACGGTTAATCGTATCGATTCACGCACGACCAATTTCCAGTAAACTTATAATCACCACAAAACGAGTCTTTCCTCCTCAAAACGACCGTCCAATAAAACTGGCCGATGCGATCTCGCTTTTCTACATCGATCGAGCATGCTAATAAACAAGTTAGACTATCGAACTAATTACTCGTTAATTACGCATCGACGTGCATCGAACGGCAGTTGGATTTTTGCTTTCGTACATGCCTGGAAATTGATCGAGTCCGTTCTTGAACGACGTCGATCAACCGATTTATTGATCCACATAATTTCCACGGAGATCCGATCGAGTTTCATGCATTAAACTCATGGATTTTCCGCGAACCGGAGAAGAGTAAACAGTACAGTTAGCTTATTTGGATCCATTAAAATTCCCCGAACGAACACCGTGACGCAAACCAGGAAAGAACGCTCTGGGACCAGCACACGTCATAAATTATTCCATTAATTAATCTGAACCCTCGGGAGATTCTCTTAATCCCTGTTTCTTCGTAGTTTTTGCCGCGTACGATAATACTAATATTTTCGTGTTAGAGAGCGGAAAAACTGGTCTTATCGTAACACAGTATTTTCAACGGATTTTAGATTTATTTTTACGGATAAAATTATAATCGATACAATTGCAGTTTCCTTTCTTTTATTCGAACGAGGGGTTAGTTGGTTCTGTTCCTGGGAGGTAGAAGCCATTTTCTTTCCGTTGGCGGTGTAAGTGACATTCTTTGTGATAGTTTGCTTTACGTCACAGAATATTTCCATTTTGGATTAATTCTCCATTCATAATCACTTATACTAATTTTCTAACTTCTAAAATTTTTATCTGGCAATTTTACATTGAAAAAGTTTCAAATTTGTAATCCTAAATAATTTGAATATTTGAAAATTGGAAAATGCATAAATTTGAAACTTTGAAACTTTGAAATATTTAAACTTTGAAACTTTGAAACTTTGAAACTTTGAAACTTTGAAATTTTGAAACTTTGAAACTTTGAAACTTTGAAACCTTGAAACTTTGAAACTTTGAAACCTTGAAACTTTGAAACTTTGAAACTTTGAAACTTTGAAACTTTGAAACTTTGAAACTTTGAAACTTTGAAATTTTGAAACTTTGAAATATTTAAACTTTGAAACTTTGAAATTTTGAAACTTTGAAACTTTGAAATTTTGAAACTTTGAAACTTTGAAACTTTGAAACCTTGAAACTTTGAAACTTTGAAACCTTGAAACTTTGAAACTTTGAAATTTTGAAACTTTGAAATATTTAAACTTTGAAACTTTGAAATTTTGAAACTTTGAAACTTTGAAATTTTGAAACTTTGAAACTTTGAAACTTTGAAACCTTGAAACTTTGAAACTTTGAAACCTTGAAACTTTGAAACTTTGAAACTTTGAAACTTTGAAACTTTGAAATATTTAAACTTTGAAACTTTGAAATTTTGAAACTTTGAAACTTTGAAACTTTGAAACTTTGAAACGTTGGCACCTAATGACGACACGTTTACAATAACTGACATTACAGGGAATACCAAAGTTTGTTAATCAACACAGAACATGTGTGCACGGTGCGCTTACTCTTCCAAGAACAAGAGTACTTAACGTTGTTTAACACGGATAAACGATCGAATTCTCGCGAAAAGATTCGATCATGTTCATCTTCCGTTCACACAGTTGCCAAAAAAAGTTTAACTTTGACGCGTTCTTCGACGATACTCGTTCCGTGAAATATTCATACCGGTAATGATAAGAGCACGCTAAAGAACATCGAACGATGAGCAATCAAAATAATAAATCGTGTAATGGTTGCACGAAGAAAGGGTCGAACGTAGGCGAAGAAATTAACAGGCTCGATTGACTTTTACCGCATTAATTGAAACGAATTGTTCGAATGGAACGTGGCCCTCATCTGAATCATGGGAGATCCCAAACGTGCTGTGTTTTGTTAATTGAAGGTTGCCCTAATTGAGCATACACTTGACTCGGAGACCCTGTACAGCCCTTTTCTTTGCATTGTAAATTACATACTAACTACTCTTTAAAACAAACATCCTTCTTCTCTTCAAATAAATCGTGTCCTGTCCTGATTTGTAAAGAAACTGTCGATTATTATTATCTAAGCAAATCGTTGCTCGAAATTAACCTTCGAAAAATCCGTTTCGATTATTATTATCTACGGCAAACATTTATTATTGTTATTCAACGCGTCAACGTCGATTGTTCTGGTTTTAATAATGTCAAATAAAGAGAGCAAAATGGGTCTTAAGAACGTTGTAAAATAATAATACAAAAATGGATCTTAAAAGCAAAATAATAAATTATTACTATTATTATCAAATAAAGAGAGCAAAATGGGTCTTAAGAACGTTGTA
Source organism: Coelioxys conoideus (assembly GCA_947623535.1). NCBI lineage: Eukaryota > Metazoa > Arthropoda > Insecta > Hymenoptera > Megachilidae > Coelioxys > Coelioxys conoideus. Next base: position 4,894,542 of record OX392454.1, read on the forward strand.
AAATAATATTACAAAAATGGATCTTAAAAGCAAGATAATAATAATTTGTAATCATATAATTTATTATCTTGCTTTTAAGATCCATTTTTGTATTATTATTTTACAACGTTCTTTAGACCCATTTTGCTCTCTTTATTTGACATTATTAAAACCAGAACAATCGACGTTGAACGCGTGCGTATATTTAACTAGAGAACACATTACAAAAATAACTGACTGTATCGAGAAAATCAATCTGAAGGAAAGTTGCTTTCGAACGCATTCTTTTCGACCGCCATTATCGATCGAAGCGAGTTTCGCCGATCGATCAAACATATCGCGATATCGAGGTGCAATTCGTGTTTTATGTATCGCATTATCAACTTACTTTTGATGATTGCTGCATTTGTATTTCAATGTAGCGATTCCAGCGACCAGAATCGCGATCATAGGAACACAGATATTTACGATTTCTACCAAACAATCCTCGATGGATTCGTTCTCGGTAAAACGGAAAACCGTGCCGTTTTCCGTTCGCCAGCTCCATACGATTCGTCTTCCGGTTTTCGGGAGGACACGCAGGAATTTGTAGCTTTTGCACAGCTCCATTTTACGTTTCTTTCAGTCAAGAATATTCTCCGTGATTTTTTGATGCATGTTTTTGGCGGTCAACTGAAAACATTACACTTTTATATTTTTTTTTCTTTGTTTTCCGGGTTAATTCTCGATCTAATCATAGTTAATTATAAAAAAATGGGGGAGATTGGAGTAATGGAATGTGACTATGGGGAGATAAAAGTACGGAAGCGTGGGAATGTACCAGTTTATGAGTATGGAGAATATGGGAGTATAAACATTCCGAAGGTAAATGATAGATAGCACTTGGAGATGTGAAAATTTCAAAATGTGCAAATTAAGAGCATAAGAATTTGGGAATTTGGGGATGTGCAAAAATGGAAATGTGGAAAATTTGAAACGTGAGAATTTAGGGATTTGAAAATTTGGGAAAGTGGAAAATTGCGCATGTGGGAATTTTGGTAAGTGGAAAATTGGGGATGTGAGACTTTGGAGGTTTGAAAATTTAGAAAAGTGGAAAATTGGAGATGTGAGGCATTGGAGATTTGAGAATTTGGGAAAGTGGAAAATTGGGGATGTGAGGCATTGGAGATTTGAAAATTTGGGAAAGTAGAAAATTGGGGATGTGAGATATTTGAGATTTGAGAATTTGAGAAAGTAGAATGTTGGTGATATGAGAATTTGGAAATGGGAAAATTTGGAGACGTGAGAATTTCAGAAATACTCAAAGAAGGTGCGAACTCAGAAATGTAAAGATTTGGGTATAGGTGATTTAGAATTGCAAAAATGTTCGATTATGAGAGTACGAAACGTATAGAACCTAGGAACTCTAGAATACAGATCAAAATTTTCGCAACCAATCTAATCGCCTCGAAGTTTCCCAACTTCTTCCACTCGTTTCCTCACAAACGTAAAGCTCTCGATTTCCACAACAAAGCTCTTACATCCACGTGTAACAATTTGTATAAACCTCGCGAAATGATTTCTGCAAATAGTAGCGGAACGAAAATAGATCGTTTGTTTTCACCATTGTCTACTTGACGTCACGATAGATATATTTCACTGGAAATGTTTCGCTCTTCCGATTCAGCGAATTCCAAAGAACACTCGTTTCGTTTTTCGACAACGCGTTTCACGCCTAACCGAAAATATCGCACGCTCGAACGAGTCTCGTTCTCAATGAACGCGCGAGTTTCTAGAAAAAAAGAAACGCGACGAACCTTGCGGTTTTTCTGAAAGAAAACGATAAATAGGGTAACGCGTAAAACGTCGAACAATTTATTTAACGAACCGACACCGCGGGTGGATACTTATCTCGTGTCAACACGAAGATGTTCTTATCGTCGTGCTCATTGAGCGAAAAATTAATTAATATTCGTAATGACTACGCGACGATATGCTTGGTTCTTAGCTAAAGCATTAATACTTACGCGTGCAATGTTGAAATTCTTCACTGTGGCTCGTTATCATAATTTATTCGGCAACTTTGTTATGTCACCGTTCAGCTTTCTTTTACGACGTCGCTTTCATGATTTATAGATACTTCCTTGATCTAATTCTTTTCAGTTTCTCAGCAAATCGTTTGCCACCGTCGATGAATCATTTCACCTGCGAAATGATCGTAGATTCGCGATTTTATAGGTGCATGATCAATCAGGGTAATCAGTATTCTTTCGCTCGATTCTTTACGTCACCCGAAGAACGATTCTTATTGTTCTTGTGTCATCAAAGCGATCGAAAATTTTGAAGGTGATTCTTTGAATCGATTAGTGTATACGTTTGTTGCTTTACTAGTGCCTTATTATCTTTACGCTATTTGCAACTTTACAGTCTAGACTGTAAAGTATTAGCAAATAGTTCCGACGCGTGGAATATTTACAAAGAAAATTACTATATGTCGTCTAAATGCAAAATAAATATGTCTTTCATTCATTAAAAATCGCAAATTTTTACGAATTCATTTGAATTGTATATTTTTATGAATCCATCTAATCTATACATTTTGACGAATTCGTCTAAACTGTAAATTTTGATAAATTCATCAAAACTATAAATTTTTACGAATTCATCTAAATTGTAACTTTTTATGAATTCATCTAAACTATAAATTTTTACGAATTCATCTAAACTATAAAATTTTATGAATTCATCTAAATTGTAAATTTTTATTAATTCATTTAAACTGTAAATTTTAGCGAATTCATCAGAACTCATAGAAAAACTGTATCAAAATAAGCGGCATACTTAACGAATCACAGCCTATATATTTTATAAGTTAAATTTCTATACACCACGATTTGAAAAAATGTATTTAAACGGAGCCATGCATTATTGACTTACAAGATAAATATTTGTTTCATTCATCGGTACAGCAAAATCCTTCAATGGTTCCACTAAAACGAACTGCACTGTTTCAAGTGTTAACTTAAATCGATACAATGCGTTTTAAATTACTCTATACAAAGTAATTGGAAGATACGACAAAACATTCGTACAATTTCATTTCATCAAAGTAACATACGCAGTTTTGCACAATTCGATTTCGTAAACGCATATGTATCTAAAAATTTGACTTCGTCGACAAATATGGTTCCAACAATTTGATTTCGTCAACAAATGTGTTTTCAGAAATGTGGCTTTCTCGACAAATATGTTTCCAACACTTTTACTTCATCAACAAATATGTTTCCAATAATTTCATTTCATCAACAAATATGTTTCCAACAATTTGATTTCATCCATATGTATGTTTCCAACAATTTGACTTTATCAACATGAATATTTCTAACAATTTCTCTTCATCAACAAATTTTGTTAAAAAATTTGACTTCATCCACGTATATGTTTCCAACAATTTGACTTCATCAATATGAATATTTCTAACAATTTCTCTTCAACAACATATTTCTTTCAAAAATTTGACTTCATCCACATATACGTTTCCAACAATTTTACTCTATCAACATGAATATTTCTAACAATTTCTCTTCATCAACATATTTCTTTCAAAAATTTGACTTCATCCACATATGCGTTTCCAATAATTTTACTCTATCAACATGAATATTTCTAATAATTTCTCTTCATCAACATATTTCTTTAAAAAATTTGACTTCATCCACATATACGTTTCCACCAATTTGACTTTATCAACATGAATATTTCTAACAATTTCTCTTCATCAACATATTTCTTTCAAAAATTTGACTTCATCCACATATGCGTTTCCACCAATTTGACTTTATCAACATATACATTTCCAACGATTTGACCTCATCGACTTATACATTTCCATTAATTTGACCTCATCGACATATAATGTTTCCACCAAATTGCACTATCAAAATCGCGATCGCATGAAGGATTCGACGATGCACCATCGATTGCATTTGACGTTCAATGCATATATCTGCATAAATCGATTTTTAAGGAATGTACACTGCTCGCAGGAGTGTAGATCAGAGTTTTCAGCCGCGCACGTGCGCGTCGCTCGATCAGAGAAAGGAATACACCTCCTTTCTGGTTGGCGGTCCGCGGACTACTGACAAACCCGACAATGTTGAACACAGAGCGTACGGTGATCCCGTGTGTGCCGATGAGTCATTGGCAAAAGAGAAGAAAAAAAGATCTTGATGATGCTGCCAGGCGAGAGGCTCCTCTTTCACCGGAAACGATGAGTACGTCCTAGAAAAACGGATTCTTTCGTGCGGCATTTGGCTCCAACTCTTTTCCCTCTTTACACTGTCAAGAATTTAGATAGGGGTGCAACATTGGCAATGGTATACTGCTAACTCATCCTCTAATTTAATTCATTCGACGACTAAAAACATTTCGGTCACGCAAATTCGATATTTATTTATTGCGAAATTCAATTTTTCATAATTGCAATATTATTAAAAATCGCAACGATTTCACATCGTGTATAGATTCCAGTAAAAAACAGTACCATCAGGAATATCAATTAGGACACCGGAAAACAGACCTAAAGTTTTATGGCACTCTTTCCCAAAAACTAGTCTAGGGAAATCGAAATGGGACCAGTCAAGGAACCATAACAGAATACAGTCATTCAGTTTCACCTCATCGTGTCAAAGTCCATAAAACCAATTTAAATTCTCATCTTCATTTAATTTACTATTTCTATTTTCGTTGTGTAGGCTACTACTGTACAGTATTTGTACGAATAAATTTATATTTTGTTCCCTAAACGGTAAATGTTTGAATAAACATGACATTGTAAGGTTGCGATATTTTAAAATTCGGTAGCGTAATTTCGGCGTAGAGTAATTTTGGTGCAAGTAGTTTGGGATCGCGATAGACCCGGTCTCCTTGAATTTAGACTAACTCAATTTATACGTGGATACCACTCGTGGTGATCTAACGCGCGGTGATCTAATCATTGACGTAACTACGAGTTTTGTTTGGTATGGTCCAGGTAATCTACCTTTCGCAATAATATCGATATCCTATAGCAGATACGATCAACCGTACATTCGGACATGTCTAACGATTTCCGAATACCACGGAAATATTATGCAAATGCCATGCGTATAGAAATACGGGGATTATGAAAATCCGTGAAACCAGAATGAGTCCGGCATCGTGGAAAATCGGGAACAGGATAAAGGACGCGAACAACGAATGAAAAAACGATGACGGTTTATTTGAAAAATATTTAATAATAAACATTGACAATATACAGAGAAAATACGCCATAAGAAGTCGCTATGGGAGTAATAAGAACCTAACAACTGGTCCAGACTTACAAAATATCATCAAATCAGACAATGATAAAGGTGTTCCGTTACGACACCCCGTGTGTACTCCTATCATCGGTATTTGTTTGTTTTTTTTTTTTCTTGTTTTTCTTTTTTTGCAAACTAAAGTTATTCTCGTTCTCTCGTGTATGCACCTGAACGTTTCTCGTTACTTGTTCACTCGTGTCCCTGCGATTTCACAGTTTTAATATCGTCTGCCCGCCGTCGCGATCACGCTAAACGTAAAATTTTCGTTTACGTTTTTCCGACGAGGTGGATTCGCAACCGGAAACCGAAAATGACGATCTCGCATCGCGGGTCTCCCGTTGCGAATCCGATTACAACCGGCGAGAGAAGCGAAAAACAAGTGGCATTTTAGCTGCTTACGATGTTCTCTATTTCGTATTCTTTTTTTGTATTTTTCATTTTTCGTTTTGGTTATCGTTACCCATCTCGATCATTCATTCACCTCCGATCTTTATTTAAATTATCCTTATTACTACCCTCTCCTTTTTTTTTTAATTCTTCCCTCGTCTCTCTTTCATCCCGCGGATCGTTCTCCAAACTTCTCGTGTCTCGTTACGCCGAGTAAAATCGTTAATAAATTGTACAAGAATTTGGAGAACACTCCTCCAACGTATCTTTCACGAGTACAATACACGGACGCATCCCTTAATCACCCACGCACGAATCACTAACGAGTTACGACTTATTATCGTTACATTAACGCCCTAATGTCATGGAACATCCCTTATTTTAACTTTATCCTTCATTTTTCTCGCTCGTCCTCCTTTACATCGCGATAATTCGAAAAAAAGAAGGTGTTCGAGTCGCGGCACGTGATCCTGCGTTAGCTATCGACGAGCATGCAAGATTTCCGGCTCTACGACGCTAATAGTAGGGTTACTTTGGGTTAGCATTAATGCAGAAGCAGAAGCAAATATATTTCCTGAATTTTGTTTTCCATATTTCCAAATATATATATTTTCGAATTCCATTAAGTTTTCAGACTTTCAATTTACCGAATTTTTTTAATTTTAAAACCCTCAAATAATTAAACCCACAAATTTCCAAACCACAATTTCCCAATTTCCCAAATCCCCAAATTCCCAAATTTCTAATATACTAAGTCCTCCAAATTACTAAATCCCCAAATCCTCAAACCCCAAATTTCCAAAGCTCCAAATTCTCAATTCCCCAAATTTCCAAATCCCCAAATTCTCAATTCCCCAAATTTCTAAATCATCAAATTCACAAATTTCTAATATACTAAGTCCCCCAAATTACTAAATCCCCAAATTGCCAAATCTCCAAATTTCCAAATTCCCAAATCCCCAAATCCCTAAATTCTCAATTCCCCAAGTTTCCAAATCATCAAATTCTCATGTTTGTAATATACTAAGTCCTCCAAATTACTAAATCCCCAAATTTCCAAATTCCGAAATCCCCAAATCCCCAAAATTTCTAAATGACCAAATTCTCAAATTTCTAATATACTAAATCTTCGAATGACTAAATTCTTAAATTTCCAAACTCTCCAATGCCTAAATCCGAAGAGTTACAACCCTGAACTTACAGCATGATCATTTTCCCTCAAATTCGCGAGTTTCCCTAGGGAAACCTACCACGCTCGTCGCTACACTCCCGCGGGATCACGAGCAGATCGAACGTTCGCCTAGTACGCTAGGATATGTTGCTCGTAAAGATGTGTCGTTTTACGTAAGTCATGTAAGTCATCTAGATTCACTTTTTTTTTTAAAAATCCCGTTTACGGTACTGCTTTATAATAATTTTATATATATTTATATATATATATATATATATGTCATATCATCGTATATTTATATGTATGTATAACGTTACGGTGCGTATCGATCGTTATTGGATTATCTTACAATGCGAATTACCGCCAGCCGCTGGATTCGAAGGAACGCGGGAAAATCAAAAAATACGCGCGAAATTTAAAACGACGCCTGTGAGAGAATCTGCATGAACGTTTTTGCGGGGACGCATCCGAGCGACCGACGAACGAATCGAGCACGTTTCACAATCACGCATTTTTGTACAATTGATTCTTGCTCGCTCGAGATGTGAGAAGAAACTCCGTGTTGTGCGCTCATCTGCCAGACGCACCCAAAAATCGATAGACGATAAACGCGCGAATTCACTCGGACGAATTTCTATTCGTATATAAATAAGCTGATGGCTAGAAGTTCGTCGAGAGGACTGGTATTTTCTGACTTTCTAAGACTCGGGAACAGACTCTACCCTATAATCTCTAGTCCGTACCTGGCTAAATTCTAGGTTCCTTGAAACGTTCCTTTGTACACAATTCGTCGGGTCAACCATCGATTTCGCATCTTTTCACGCTCTTTTGCCTCTCGTGTACAGGGTGTTCCATTGATCGTTCACAGAATTCCGAACGGATACAATGATCGATTTAATGTAAATTAAACGACAAATTATCGGACACTTTTCATATGATACAAAATTATTTTCGACAGCTTCAAGTATCATCGGGTTCACTTATCGTTTAGCTTTCGGAAGCTCGCACAGGGTGTTTCATAAACCAACGATATTTCAATATAGATATTTCAATAATCTATAGATTATTCTATGTTCAGATAAACTACAGACGGATAGATAATTTCGCGTATTCGTTCAGATATTTCTCTTGAGGACAATAATTCTGTCAATTATAAAACAAATCGTATCGGATCGTGTTCTACGAAACACTCTGCACAAAGTGTTACAGTGTCATTCGAACGGGGTTAACAAACGAGTATCATAACGTTCGGGTTAGCGGTCGAACTGTAATTCGAGCACGTGGTCAATCGCTTCGACGCGTAGCCAATTACTATGTAACGAAATGTGGCATAGTGAACGGAAATGGTCGCACGCACTCGAACACGCCGAAAGAACGAAACCAAGAGTCAAGGAACAACAGGAGGAGGAATCAACAGGGGGGAGAAGGGAAGTTGTGCACTCGTGACGAAGAATAAGACGATGGATTCTCGCCTAAATTTGAGCTTGACTTACGCTAGCCACTAGTTGTAATAGCCTACCGATAAAGGTATCGATTACGAGTAAAGTATAAATTGTAATTACAGTGTACAATATACAGGGATTAGATCTTTCGCCTGGTTTTCATCGTTCTCGCACGCTCGTTTCTCGTGGACGAACCGTCTTGGCGTATCCTTTCTAATATCAATGTTATCCTCGAGCATTTACGTGTAACAAAAAAAAAGCGTTCAGTCGAGGAGGAACGATCGTGTAGAACGAACGACGAGGAAAAGCGCTTTCTTTAAAGAGTTACGCCATCTTGATTAGTTTAAACGATACTTCGTTCTTAGGAATTCATTTCCAAGTAACGGAAACGGTTTCGTTTAAAAATTTCTTACTACGTGTGCTAATGTTATATACAAATTTCTCCTTACGTCACAAATCAATGTGTGATATACGCTACTTGTTACATTACAAATCAATGATCAGTATCATAGTACTTTGCCAATTAAATACGTTAGTACATATTTGAAAGAATGATCTGTTACAAAAATTGCAAGCTAAATCGTCGGTGTATTATTCAAACGCGTTTTTACAGCTCGCTGTTAGAAACAAATTTCCAAAAATGGAGTACGATTCAAAACTAATCAAGGTGGTTCGATCTACAAGCTTCGTAGAATCTCGAGAATCATCCTGAATCAATTTGTCCCTCTTTCAGCCCAGTTTCCTCGTGCGAGATGCAATAAATCGCAAGCATCTTTGCTGTTCGATTTTGACGGTCGTTTGTAGTCTGCATTAAAATCTACGCTCGTTAATTTAAACGTTACAAGAATCATGAGTATGTCTGAGAATTGTTCGGCTTAGCTCTTAAAACAAGTTTTGTGCTCGACGAAATCGATTTCCGCGCTCGATCCTTAATTTCTTATTTACATGTACTGGCGCTCGCACACGCAAAACGAGAGAAACAAAAAAAAAACCATGAGAATATGATTATTTATTATTATTATTATTATTATTTTTTTTTTAATATTCTTTCACTGTCTCTTTCCTAGCCTATGTATAACTATTCCTAGCGATAGATTTACGAGTTAAAACGTATATAACCGACGACAGCCAACTAATCTGTCACGAACTATCTACGTAGAAAAAAAAAGAACGAAAAAAAGAACGAAAAGATTGTGAAGAACATCTTTGTCATATTTGGCTATTTCACACACGACTCTTTGTTGTGTAATTATCTTCCATCTTCCATCTTTCCTCTCCTCAACCCCTCGTCAGCGTTTTGTCGCCATCTTTCTTTTCCCGTCTGTAACCCTTTCTTTCTCGCACGTACTCGTTTTATTCTTGTTCTCAAAATTCATTCACACTTTGTTCGCTAGCATTCCTTCCGTCTCACGCTTCCACGTCGAATCACGCAACCACTTATCTATATATATATTTATTCATTTATTTATTTATATATCTATGTATATGTTTATTACGATAAATCTCCACTTAACTAGAACTTGTAACAGGGATTATCACTCACTCGGCTCAATGTGCGTACCATTTTCCCTTTTTGCGTTTACCCCTGATTCGGAGTACTCTTTATGTCTCTGTGTGTGCTTGTATGTGTGTATGTTAGTCGATTTTTCGATTGTTTCGTTAAAACTTGACCCCTGTTCGATCGAAATCAGTGATCGAGAACGTGGTATCGAATCCAGGAACTTTAATTTTGGACGAACCCAGGGGGTTGGTCCTTTAACCCTTCTTCGGATTATGAACTAAAGAGGTCCTTTGAATCGGGTATGGTTTCTGTGACTAGGGAGGTCTATATGATCCCAGAGAAATCCTAGGGAGATTCCAGAAAATTGTCTTGGGAAGAAATTTCTATTTTCATAAGTTTTGACGAATCTAAATTTAGAGATCCAAAGAAGAGTTAAAATAGGAAATAAAGTACAGAGGAAAGTAAACACAGAGATTGTCGGGCGAGGAACATAAAAATTATTTCGAGATTGATCAGTAAATTGATTTAGGAAGTCTATCAGTCTATCGAAGATGTTGACATTCTCGATCAATCGATTTGATCTTCTGTCGCGAATTTAATTGCATTCTACCATAGTCCTGGACAAAAATTATGGTTAGCTAGTGTGGAGATTCATTTTCGGTCGAGAAATTGCAATCAGTTTGTTTCATTCGATACTTTCGATGGAGATTCTGTATCGTTTGTTTGCATAAACGGTTAAAATTGTTGATGACTATTATCCTATACAATTCGGTACGTTATTTCGTGTCTAAACAAATTGACCGATATTCTCAGACTGTCAGAAATATGATTGCTGTCTAACTTGGACTCGGATTTCGATCGAATCAAACGGGAAGATTTTCAACTTCGCAAAAAGATGAGCGATGTTCCATAGAAAACGGACGATCGATTTCAACTCCTCCATCAAAAATTCCTCCACAAAATAAAGAGAGCAAAGAAACCTCGTCCAACCCGCTTCGCTATATCTACAACTACTAAATTTGCTCGAGTACGTTCCTAAAGGTTCTCTACCTGTAATTAGAGAAGAGGCTGCCTCATTCTACATTTTGCTAAAGCATGGACAAGGTCGTGAGTATTTAGAGAAGCTGCTTCACCGTAATCTTCATCAGGAACGGGTAGAGACCGTCGATCAGAATCAGACTCTTCGTGGTTCTCTTCAACCCGAAGCTATTTATTCGAATCACTCCTACGGTCATGGTTCGATTCGCGAATTTAACCACAAACACACATGTTCCACACACACACATACACTTATTTGGCATAGAAACTCTACCGGACACGCGTAACTGCCTCGCCGCTCTCGTCGCCTCTCTCTTGGCTATCTAACTAAAGAAACAGGAAAAGAAATGGTCTATCGTCTGTCGTGGATCACCGAGTGTGTCGTTTCCTGAAGTTCATCCAGCCGACACGAAGGAGGAGTTCCTTTTCCGGCAGCCATTTGCGAGAGCTCTCCATTTTCTTTGACCTAACCGCGCGTATTCGATTAATCTCCCGTCGGCGTAACTAGATCGGGGAAATAAGATCTTCGAAGTTATCCACTTCGAATTTTTCGAGATTTAAAATTTTAGATCCTCGAATTCTCCAAAATCGGAATTTTCGAATTTCTGAACTCTCCGATGTTGATTCTCGACGTTCGAAGATTAATTTAACCCGAGAATTTTAGTTACACCGACGCGTTTATCCGAGAGTTTTCGACGATTGGCTCGAACGATCATTGATTCAAAAAAAAAAAAAAAATTACGAATAAAAGTGATACAAACAAAAAATGAAAAAACCGCGAATAATTAACTCGTATACGAGAACGACCTATCGGCGTTCGTTTCTCAACGACGCGGCCCAATGAAATCGAACGAATTATGTACAAAATTCATTATTTCTTGCGTAACGTTTGTTATTCATACATAATTTAAAACGTACCCCGTGTTCACGATAAAACTTACCCCCGGGTCGCATCTAAAAGTTATCCCCAACGATTGAGACGTGCACGAGCAACGAATTGCATAATTACAATTGATTTCTAAAGAGATCAATTACCTATATCTATCTATCTACTTATTATATTTATATATATATATATGTATATACACACGTATATATACACGTACACCGGCTATATTCGATAACATTCCCTCGCTTCGTTTTGATCGGAGTCGGAATGGCTGCCGGTTTTCGAACTCGAGACGAACAAGTCTGAACAACGCGACGTTCCTTCAGTATTTACGTCGAATTGGTCGAAAACGTTTCAAAACGGACATCATCCGAACCTAATTTATTAACATCTCTCCATACATATTCGATTGTTAACACTTTGACCGCCGACGGTATTTCACGTTTCTTTTCGAACAATGGTTATTTCTTAAAGCGTTTATGCTGTCCTGCGACATTTTATGAGATACTACATTAAATGCAAATGGTGTCAGAAAATCGTCCTTTTAAATAACTTTTATTTCCATAATTTTCCTATAAATTCAACCTTTTGCACTCGAAGGTATTTTTACTGGTAGCAGATAGTAACTCGAAAACTTTTTGGTTCAATGGTTTGATAAATTCTTTCTATTGGCTGTTTCAGTATGTTGAAATAAAAAACATCTTTTTCAAATTGCTGTATTAAACAAAGTGGTGAGTGTGGAACTCTTATCTCTGTAGTATTAATTGCGATTATTAGCTTTTTCATTATGTTTATTCATCATGTATGCAACACTATAGGTCGAGTTAAAAAATATCTATTCCAAATTGCTTAAACAAAGTGATGAGTGTAAGTCACCTTTCGTGTGCAAAGGGTTAACTATGTAGAATGATGTGCATAACAATTCCACGAGTTTAACAATATATAAAATTATCGAACTCATATGGGATTTCGTAATTGCAAATATTCATCAATATGTGTCAATAACAAAAATATGAGAAATGAATGGATCAACGAATATAAGTGTAAAAAAATCGTTAAATACAGAAATACGGCAGTCGTCAAAGTGTTAACGCGTTAGTATTCCTCCGCTAATGGAAGCGGAATGTTTAGCATGTCGCAAAAGCCGAAATTCGATTGAACCGTTCCTCTTTGTCAGGGTAATTCGGTTGATCAGTTTCCTCGTCTCTCCGCGTTTACCTCCCACGATTATCGATCATGGCTGCCAAAAGTTTGACGACGTTTCGAGCAAGCCTTTGTCGCGTGGCTGGCAACCCCTATCTCGAACTACCTCGAACTCGAGGCACGTTTTAAATCCGTTTCGAATTCGAGGCGTCTCCGTGTGTATCGTTCCCTGTTCCTTTGATGTTCTTCTGCGTTGCTTTGCCGAACTTGTTCGGTTATTCTTCTTCCAATTGTCGTGGGAGGGTCGCGTTCGTTCGTCTTCCTTCGTCAACGGGGGAAACTCCGGGACGTCGTTTCGTCCGTTTAGAAGAACGTTTTCGAGTTTGTTCGAGCTCCGATTTAACAATGATTTATATCGTGGATGAGAATCGTTTCTGTTTCGCGTCGAGAGCCACGAAGAAGGCTAGCGTCAGCATGCGCGGACGATCCAGGCATCGCTTCGTGGGGTGATCGTGATCGATGGCGGATGAGGATGATGATTGTGTCGATTTCTTCTGGTCATGTTCGGCTGAGTATAACGGTGTACTCTTGGAAGGCTCGTGCTTCGCTACCCTTCGAACTTTAGTACGGCGTGAACCTGTTATAGCCACCCCTGTACACTGTCGCCTGAAAGCAAATTTTATACCGTCTTAGTTTCTTTGATATTCGCAGACGATGTGGTCTACACATGGGTCACGGTGTAAATATGGGCTTGGGAAATATGGACTTAGGGATCCGGCAATTTGGAGATTTGGGAAGTTTAGGATTTGGAAGTTCGTGGACATGGGGACTCGGAAATTTGGGTACTATGAAAAATTAGGAAACTCGAGTATTTGGAAAATTAGGAAATTTGGAAGATTACAGGTTCGTAACTTTAGAAATTTGGGATTTTTAAGTTTTGAGAGTTGAAAGACTAGAGATTTGTAATTTCGAAATTCCGGAAATTAGTTTGGAAATTTGGATAATTGGGAAATTATGAAATTTGGAAAATTGGGAATTTGTAACTTTAGAAATTTAGCAAATTGGTGATTCGGAAATTTGCGGATTTAGGAAATTCTGATAGTTGGGAGACTAGAGATTAAAGAAGTTAGGAATTCAGGAATTTTGAGATCAGGAAGTTTGAGTATTAGTAAAATTTGGAGATATGGGAGATGAGAAATTCGATACTTCAGGAATTCGGGAAATAAAGGATTTGAAACTTTAGGAGTTCAGGAAATTAACAATTGGAAACTTTGAAAACTCGAGAATTTACAAATTACAAAATCTGATAATTTAGAAATTGCAACCTTTGAGAATGTAGAAATTAAAAATCTTGAGAATTCAGATAACAAAATCATCTCTATGACTGTCTTCGATAGAAATGAATAATGCTGACTATCAAAAAACATGCTAAATCATAAACTTACTGCGCACAAACTTTTTAAATATATCATCCGTAAATATATGTAAAAGCGAAAGAAATAGTATTTTTATTTACCCCATAGCCGGCAACTGGTCCAATACCATGTCCAAGGTAGGGATCGGCGTATTCACGCCCATAACTAAAAAAAGCAATGCATACACATATTAATAATACATCATCGTGGTCATTGCGTCAATCCTCATGATACATAGGAATAAAGTGTATTTCAACCATGATTTACAATGGTTCCCATGTTGCGTGTACAGAAAATAGGAAATAGTGGCAAAAGGAGATACAAACGTTAGGACGTGTCTTTAAAGGTTTCGAAAGGACAATCAGGATTTTCGACAGGACTATCGGGTTGCGTCTGGAACTCGGTGTATCTGCGACTTCTAAGTGCTCTACCACGTCGTCGTGTTCGTCTGGAAGGAACGAACTTTTCATGTACATACGCATATCATTAATAGCAACATAATCACTGAAATCAATTAATCCCTTACGGTCCAATGTTTATTATCTATTAGTAAATGATCATCGAAAAAAAATTTAATTTTTCGACTACGAAAAGCGTGCATACCCTCACGCGTCTATCAATAAATTAGAAAGATGTTCATACACCTTGTCACATATGCATCAATATATACACTGAATATATGTTATAAATATACTTTCTAAATTACTATAATGCATTTACTGTTCATAAAAAATGATTCTTCTAACATATTGCAAGTAGCTCAAAATCAGCAAGTGTTTCAGTATATTTGCACTCGTCTCGATGAGCATACATATGTGACATCTAGAAGCTGTGTTTATATATTGCTGTGTCATATACATTGAGGAATAATATGCATCGTATACTAACACATTCATGCATCATATACACATAATATAATATATTATTATATTCATTTATAATAATTATATGTATATATCTCGATGTATAATATATATTAATAATAATATGTAATATGTCGATGCACTAAACATAAAAAATATATAATATATAGGTGCACTAAATACAATAAAAATATATAATACATCGATGTATTAAATATAATAATAATAGAAAAATATATTATTATATATTATACAATATATATATTATATCGATGTATCAAATATAATAACAATATATAATATACGAATGCATAATATAATGTATCGATGCAGCAAATATAATGACAATATATAATACGCGAATGCATAATATAATGTATCGATGCATCAAATATAATGACAATATATAATACGCGAATGCATAATATAATATATCGATGCATCAAACATAATGGCAATATACACGAGTGCTGCCGGTATACAATATATCGATACATAAAATGTGATAATATGACGTAAAATAGAATATCAGCGAAAATAGGGTAATCGAGTATCTCGTTAATAAACGACGAACCTAATATTCGTTAATATATCGAGAGTAGAGAGGACCGTAAGGGGTTGTCTGCGAGAAGAGAACAGCAATTGGTGGCCGAGGGATAAAAGCGAAAGGAGAGGTCGTACGAGGAAGGTAAGCGAGAGTGGTGCTTACCCCGCGACTGCGGCATATCCTGCGACCGGTTGTGCCGCAGCTGCAGCTGCGCCGTATGCGCGCGCAGCCACTGCCGTGTAGGTCGCTGCAGCTGCGTAGGTGGCCTGCTGAGCCGTCGAGAGGGGTGTCTTCAGCAATGGTGACGCTGCAGCTGCTGCTGCCGCGGCCTGAAACAGGAACCATGACCCGCCATGCAAGGCTCAAGCAAGCTCCAAGACAGACCAGACAAGGGTGTCCTAGCCGGAGGATACGCTACCAACGCGCCCTCTTACCGTTTACTAAAGGTCCTTGCACGTTTATCAAACAATCACTTTACTTGCTACGATACTAACTTTAACTCTAACGACTTTGCGCCTTTATTGCACTAGTTAACTACTATTAAATTGATATCGCCTTGTCAATGATAGGTGGTCGAATTTTTGCGTTTCTTGCTTTACTTATACCGGGTGTGTCTTTTGGCGATTTTTGTCGGGAGAGGAAATGGTTTCTACTCGGAATGGAAAATGATTTCTACCGCCATATTTTTTTTTGAACAAGGGATCTGTTATGGGTGAGGGATGCAGAAATTTAACTACCCATTTGCGAGGCTACTGGTACCTTGTGAATGATAGGTGGTCGAATTTTTGCATTTCTTGCTTTACTTATACCGGGTGTGTCTTTTGGCGATTTTTGTCGGGAGAGGAAATGGTTTCTACTCGGAATGGAAAATGGTTTACTTCGCCATTTTTTTTTTTGAACGACGAATCTGGTACTGGTAAGGTACGTAGAAATTTAACTACCCATTTGCGAGGCTACTGGTACCTTGTGAATGATAGGTGGTCGAATTTTTGCATTTCTTGCTTTACCTGCACCAGATTTGTCTCGGCGATTTTTATTGCAGAAGAAAATGATTTTTGTCGGGAAATAATATGGTTTCTATTCGGCAAGGAAAATGGATTCCTCCCCCATTTTCTGCTTTCAATGGCGAATTTGGTATAGGCAAAGAATGCAGAAATTTAACTACCCATTTGCGAGACTACTGGAACCGGTAACCTTATCAATAATAGGTTGTCGAATTTTTGCGTTTCTTGCTCTACCTGTACCAGGTTTGTCTCTAGACGATTTTTGATGTTAAATTTACCAGTTACAGTTAACCGCGTTCAACGTGTATATTTATATGTCAGACCAAAACTACAGTCTAAGTAAGTGTAGTTCGTTCAAACTAAGTGTAACTTCGATGCTGTTGATATTAATAAATGATTAATTGTTTATCGAATAAAAGTGTAGCTTTTCTTCACTTTTCGTATAAATAATGATATGTCATTTGCCTCGCGATTATCGCGTATACAAGTCATTTTAATAATTTTGATAACTTTTCTTCATTATTCTTCACTTTTTTCGTATAGATTACGATACGCACATTTGTCTCGCGATTATCGCGTATGAACGTAATTCTTCGATTTTAATAATTTTGTCAAGCTTATTTTCGAAACTAAATTACGTAGTTAACCGGTTAAATGGTTCTCGTTGAGAAAGAAGATGGCTTCTGATCTGTTAGAGGCAAGCAACGCAGAAATTTGACTATCTATCGGTTAGGCTACTGGCACCGGCTATTGGCACGATGTTGACGCTCCGTTAGTGGCATAATGGAGACGCTCCCTAAGGGAGGAAACCACTCTGTGTGGTCGTTCACGGTCGGAAGGAGCTTTTGTTCCGAACTGTTTCAGTGGATTTAAACTGGAGGGAGGATCAAGTGGACATTGACTGGATGCTTCGATGGTCAGTTACGGTTGTTAATGAGACATGACTGATGTGGTTACGATGTTGGAATGTTGGATGGTACCTTGTGGACATTGTCGAAACGTTGACTGTCATGATTTCCTTGCTGACTCTGCTGGGATTTTTATTCTGATCACTGCGAGATATTTGTGAACGGTGTACTTTTATGGTTCTATGAACATGAGAGTTGTTGAACGTGAGAATTTTTATGAATTGAATCCTGGAATACTAGAGTTCTATAATTTCTATTTGGTATTTTTGAATAATGGATTCCTGGAATATCAGAGTTCTTTAACACTTTGATCGCCACGTCCTCCACACATGGGTGACGCTTACATTTACATATGAATCAATCATGTATTCAGTAAGAATTTGTTCATTTATCTAATTAGAAACACTAGTAGTAACTATTTGGATCAATGAATAATAAATAAAGCAGAATATTGTGAACAAATTTGCTAGAATTTATTAATCATAAAAATACTATCTAGCAAAATTTTCAACCGCGTTAGCGTGGTAGTCAACGTGTTAATATGTATTTGGAATTCTTAAATAATAGAATTTTTGAGTAATGGAATTCTGGAATACCAAAGTTCTTTAATACTTATTGGAATGATTAAAGAATGAAATTCTTAAGTGTCGAATACCTATATTCCAAATTACAATTCCGTGGTATTCTAATTTTCAAATTCTGGAAACGTTGGAATTCTCAAGATTTAAGATTCTCAAACACTTGAATTCTCTCATGCTGGAATTCGCAAAAATCGAAATTCCGAAATTGTCCAATGTTAAAATTCTCCGGTATCCGAATTTTCAACCACTCGCATCCTAAAATCGTTACAACGGCCCAAAACAGACATTCCATGTGGGTATAAAAATTTAAAGATCAGAATTCTTCGAAACCTCCAATCCGACAGTCAACGAGTCACAATTCGGAGAACAGAAATTTCCTACGATTCCTCGAACCTTGCAAAGGAACAATGTCGGTGATAATTTCTACAATTCTAGCTCTCTACGTGTTCCCCGTTCAATTTTCACGAGATTCTCCTCTTTTTATCCGATATCGTGCAAGGACCCTCGTAGACGCGTTTGTGCGGTGCACCGACGAAACATCAACGTACACGCCACTTCGATTTCTCTTTTTATCTTTTTCTTGTTCTCCGCAGTGCATAAAGTCGATCTAACTTCGATACAGGAGCGTCATACGGCGTTGTTTCGTCGAAGCACGATTATGGTGTGTGCAGGTAATCAAAAGTTTCGAGCACTCAGCTAAAACGTGGTTCTCGAAGCTACTGTTTGTTGTTCGATCAAAAAAGCATCAGGAGATGTGCCTTATGTACAAAAGATGATGCGGAAATGATACAGTTTGCTCGTCAAAAATCCATTCATCGTTCATTGATGATGATGTTTCGTGTTAGCTACTATAACACAAAGAACGTGTGTGTCCAACTATCGTTTCTCTCATTTCGTCTATATTCAACTATGAAGATTATCCTTAATGGAGGTGTTGCAACAGTTTCGATCGGTGGTACTTCAAAAAACAAGATTACTTTCTCCCCTCTCTTTCTCTACCTCTTTCTTCCCAATCTCGAGCAATTCATAATTTAATTTGCATCGAAGGTTAACCAGTTGTATGGTTCTTCGAGTAGCAATCTTCATCGATGCACAAAATTTTGATATATTAACTTGGTATATTCACTCGACGTTTCAGTGCTTTAACCAGTTAGTCATGTTTGACGAATATAGTCGTCATTGAAATGTGGCAGGATTTTGTGTCACGAGTATACTCCTCGATCACAGCTAACTGATCACCGAATAAGTCAATATTGGTACAAAAAATTGTTTATTTTATAAAATAGAACCATTTTTTCCAACATTAGCGACACTTATTCTGTGATTGAGTATACTCACAAAAGGGAGCGCCACAGCTAACTGGTTAATTGTCGCACCTCGTGTGACGATCGTAGAAGATTGGGTGCAAGAAGAAGGTGCACAGAAGCGGTTACAAGAAAGGAGGAGCAAAGTATTCTCATTTTACGAACATGGTCGTCGAACAGAACCTTCTACACGGTTGGAAACGGTGAAGAAACAGTTACACAGGATTGCTGGGATATTCGCGTACAAAAGGGCGGGATATTAGAGGAGCAATTTAGCGGCGAGATGATAACCGTTCCAGATAAGTCTCGAACGCGGGAAGCATCGATACTCGAGATTAAGATATATACCCGGAGGATGCCGTTTATTGTGGAAGGAAACGCGAGATCTACGTGCATGCATCTAGGTTAGAGAGTGCAATTGTACGATTGGGCGAAAGGCGGATATCCTTTCACTACGAAATCGCGTTACACCGTTGAATTCACCGTAATACCCGAAGAAAATTCCGTTTTTTTTCATTTATTTTGTGAGGGCCATTTCGCCCGACGAGAATTCTCGAGATCTCGCGTTTTTCACGGGATTACGAATCGAAACGGGGCTCAACCGTGTCATCGTCTCGAGAAGAACGCCGAAATTAAATCCGCCACTTATTCTGGCCCCTGTTTTATTGAACCTCTCGTCCCTAATCCCGAAATTACGTTATCCTCGGAGGGAAACGACGAGATCTTCGCGAACGTCTTCGAGCGGAATCGCGGATTTATCTCATCCTCGTTGTCCTCGCGATAATTAAATGGTAATTGCACGGACGCGTTTTGACCTTTAACGATGGAACTGTTAAAAGGCAATGGGACCGGTGGAATATTAATTCTCTGCACGCGAAATCGTTCTCGTTGTTGGCAGATAGATGTAAAATTCTCTAGTTGAAAGTTCGATGAATTTCTTTGAAATTATTATTTATTTGTCGTCGATGTTGTTTGTCTCACTATGTTCAAACACGATGTGTATAGTAATGCACATTTAGTTAGAAGTTATTTATCTGACATTTTATAAAAAGTTATTTTATCTAAAATTTAATAAAGAGTCGTTTATCTAACATTTTATAAAAAGTTATTTTATCTCAAATTTTATAAAAAGTCATTTATCTAACATTTTATAAAAAGTTATTTTATCTCAAATTTTATAAAAAGTTATTTATCTCAAATTTTATAAAGAGTTGTTTATCTAATATTTTATAAAAAGTTATTTTATCTAAAATTTTATAAAGAATTATTTATCCAGAATTTTATACAGAGTTATTTATTTAGTTGCATTAAATCAAATGGCGAATATGAGTCGCCTCTAGAGCTCAAAGGGTAAAAGTGGCAGGTTTCACGTATCGCATTTTATATCACAAAATTTTGTTTCATTCTTCCTGTCGGAATATCTATCGCATCTTGTTCAAACAAACAACGGTTGTATACATCAGTCAACGTCTCAATACGTGTATATTGATTTCTGCACTTGATTTTCAATTTCAAGGCAAATGCTCTTTACTTTCAATGTAAAATTAATTGAAATTGAAAGAAACTAATTGAACACTCCAAATTTTCAATTTCGATATTATAACTATACATGCATGTATCTACGATACGTTTGTATTTACAATGCAAGATTTTATTTAGCGTGCTTAAATGGATATATGTCAAGTTGAAACTAATTAAGATGTTAATTACTTACTAGAAAGTTAGCTCACTAGACGGTAGAGTTTTACAGAATTACCTAATGTAAATGAAATCTCTTTATTGTAGCCCCACCAGGGAATAATTCAGGATTAAAGAAGCGTTGGATACTTTATACAGTATATGTTACAGTAACTCGCACGATATGTTCCTCGGTGCAATTAGAGACTCGAGCTTTTTGCGAACGACAGAGTAATTTTTTCCGCGAGTTTCCTTACACAGTGTGCCTCGGAAAATGTTTCTTCGACCACGAATCGTTTTCCGTCGGAAACATTTTTCAATGTCAAGTGATTAATGATTTTCTTCACCGGGAGATTCATTTTCCTTCCCCCGCGACGTATCCGGAGCGTTTATCACGAACCATTTTGCTTAATAAAAGTTGCAATTATACTAATGTGGTCTTCTCAAGTCATTCAATTATGTTAATTAATTATATTCAGTTAACCCTTCGCGCTAGAGCGCCGACTCTATTTTAAATAAATATCTTTTAACTATATTTATAGTATTATACACGAGATGTTTGAAACAAAGTGAAACACACAATACAGTTAATAATAAAAAAATAATAAGTTAAAAAACAATTGATCAACCTTTTTTAACCATAAACTTTTACAGTTGCTATTTGCTAAAAGTAAAAATGCTTTCGGGTATAAAGGGTTGACTAGATTCATAATATCATACTCATTCTGTTTGAACATAGTGAAATAGACAATATTGGCAATTAATAATAAAAAAACTACTTTCAAAGAAATTCATCATCAAAACTTTTCAACTACAAAATTTTACCATTGCAACAATAAAAATGCTCTTCGAGTGCAAAGAGTTAATTCCGACTTCTTTCAAGTAACTAACTTTTTCGTTGAAGAACTTTGCAAAAATTGTAAACCGTGCGGCTGTAATTCAGTATATCCATACGCGTGAAAACGATACATTTTATACCGTTCATTTAACGGAAGATAGCTGAGAACGTCGGAAGTGAGATGGTGCGGTTCGTAAACGAGCAACGCTTTTCAGAAAATCCTTGAACGTCTCTCGCGCACGATACTCAATTTCAGCGTGGTTAAAAACCGCTTTTCGAGCGTGGGTCAATTAACTCTCGGTTATTTTACTTGGAGGACGGAAGAACGGAAACCACCGTTACAGCATCTGTCCCGTCGCTTCCTCCCGGTACCCAGTTCCCTTTTTTTCCACCGCATTTCCGGTCGCTTCCCGCGTGCAAGCTCCACCGTGAAACCGCAACGTGGATCCCAGCGTTTACACCGGCTCGCTTCACGGGTCAGATGTTACGTTAACGATCTCCTCTCGACGTAACCTTTCGTCGACGGCCACGAAAACGTGACTCGATAATTGCTCCCTTTCGTCCTGCGTTACTTTCACGATTTATTCGGGCGTGAAACGGAATTCGAGTTCGATCGGCCAGAAATACTTGTTTCACGAAGGTGTTTCTATTCGAGATGCATTATTGATGAGAACCGTGAAGTATCACTGACGAGAAACATTCAAGAGGTATTATTGATGGCCATTTACGATTATGCCATTATTTTACGCTAGTATACAGGCTGAGTCAAAATCATGTGAACGCTAATTGAAAGAAAGCATTCACTCGGTGTTTTCGTTCTACAGGGTCATTTAATGTATTAATGCACGAAAACCAACATTCAAAAATTTAGTGCAACAATACATATTTCTGGGAAAATGTTTTATATCATGACTTTTATACTGTCCTTCAGTTCGTTGAGAAAATAAAACAAAATTAAGATTGTTCACATAATTTTGACTCACCCTGTACATGGAAAATTTCATGTAATTTATACAAGGTGGTTGACACAATTTTTAATTTCTAAATTATACGTCTCTCGAAGAATTTGGTTGAAAGAGTTGCATAGTCGTGGAGAACATATTATGTAGCAAATGTACCATTTTTATAGGTGATGGTCTTTCAAAGATTCTAATGTTAGAACTAATTTAGATTCTTCAGATATTTGGGAACTCGTTCAAGGTGCATAAGTTGCATGGACAACTGTATACGTTCACCATGAATGTTACAAAAAATCAATTATATTTTCGGTGATTCATTATAAAAAATTCCAAACATGTCTTCATGTACAAAAAAATTACATGTACCACACAATGTCTTCTCCTGACCCACGGAATATTTTTTTTTGTATAAGATACTTTTTCCTGTGACGTATATTTTGCATGTAATTCAAGGCTCAAGTTGCATCGACCACCCTGTACAACCTACTGCAGAGCGAATTTCATGAAATTGGTAATCGCGCACGAATTTATCAAGCAACGTTGAGAAACTTCGCGATGCATTAATTTCCTGCAGCCCCGTTTTAAATTCGATGTTCCGTAACAAAAATGGCGCAGGAATTAGCATGAGAACGAGGCATACAGAAAAAAATGCGAGATCGACACTGTACGCCGCGAGATAAAAATCGTTAACGAGGCACATCGAAGACGGAAGCGGTACGAAATACCCGGAATGAAGCCGTCGGACGAGCGAAATGACGCGACGTTGATTTATGAAGGCTTACGATGGCCGGGTGCAGTTTCCACGGGCTGCTAGACCCGTTCCCTGGAAGCTCGTAAATTCCCGGGGGAAGGAACTACGTGGCCAGTTTCGTGTGCCGGGTCAAGACGGGCTCCGAACCGGAAGGGGAGCTGAGCCGGGTGCGGTGGCGCTAGCTCGCGCGGAAATTAGACGCGGAAAATTTCGTGGTCCCGATTCGATGCACGTGCGACGTCAGAGAAATTTACGACATTATGTTTCTCCTTCGTATCTGCCAGAAATTGCTTGAACGTTTCGTATCTGATTAATTCGCGCCGCGTCCCGTCGGGCAATTATCTAATTGTACGTCGTGCACTTTCGTTTGTCGCGCGGTGATCGTCGATAACTTTCCAGTTTGCGTATTTTGCGAGTCACGCTCGCCGCTAATCGCTCGACGTTCGATGTACAGTTCGGTGCATGGATAGTTATGCTCGGTTAACGGAAGGAGTGGGGGAAACTCCTCCCACCGTTCGCTCCATTCGCTCTAAAGGTAGGAGGCGGGGCTATACTGTCGACGCGAGCCGAACGTTGCCGAAACCGAGGAACAAGGTGGGAGGATAGTTCTTTCACTGTTGTAACGGCGTAAAACAGTCGATGCACGCAACTGTACTCACAATCTGAAGCCTACATTACATCGATATAGCAAGTCAAAGAGTATACTAACGTTCTAGTATATTAGCGTTCTACAATAGTATCGTAGCATATATAAAAATTTCGATTGATATTCTCGTACAAACGATACAATCTCTTACCCCTTTGCATTCGAGAGTAGACTCACATTCGCCATTTGCTCAATGCAACAATGTTAAATGAAGAAGTTTCAACCACATTCATAGTGATGTTCAGATATCACGTGTATAATATCAACATAGTGAAATAGGTAATACTGGTGATTAATAATAAAAAAACTAGTTCCACAGAAATTCATTAAACTTTTCAATTAATAAGTTTTGTAGTTGATATTTGAACAGTAAAATGTTTTCAAATGCAAAGGGTTAATTTTTCAACTAATATAATCAATCAACCTTTCAACGCAACTTATCGATTTTCCCCTCCCTTCTCTTTCTGTTCACTAAAATTTAATTTCGTAAATATATCGCCAAGGACTTACATCGCAATGTATAACAATCACTAGTATACTCCATCACGTACTCAATCAATGTAAGTTAGGCTTAAGACCGGGTGTCTGAATGAAAATTCGGATTAAACTGTTGGCAGAACTAATTCCATAGAAGGTTGAATCTGCCGTCAAAGGGGCGAAAGGGGCGAGGATTAAGAGCAACTCTAAACTAACTAAACAACTTTCTCTAAAATACTCAACGGAGTGCTCAACGATCGTTATATTTGTGAATCTTCTCGATCGATGATGGAGGAGGGAACGCAGAGTCGGAAGAGACGAATTTTCGCGTCGGAGAAAGAACAATCGGTATCGATTCTGAATTTGTAGCACAAAATTGAATTACTAATTCAAAGGAGGCGATGTGTTTGAAAAATAGAGTGACTTATGTTTCTGTAATTATTCCTAATACGTTGCTGACCAACCCGAGCATCTTTCTTAAACAATACACTTTACGAATAATAAAAAAATACGAATTCATAAAATGCATTTCATGAAATACAAAATGACAGTTGTCAAAGTCAATATGATTAAATACAATTTTTAAATATTAAAGGGGTTGTTCAGCAACGATCGAGAACGCTCATATCGACGATATTTATGTACAGTCACTAAACAATCTAATTTCTCCAAAATACAGTCGCTCTACTCGAAAGCGATCGATCGAAAAAATGTAGAAAATGAAAAAGAGGTGAAAAAAAGAAAACACCGAAAAAAAAACACTCTCCAACAGTAGTAGTATTATAACTAAAAACAAAAGGGGACGAAACAAAATACTACGAATAGCATGCTGTTTACAACCGTCGCAAAAGACCACACTCGGGAAATGAAAGAAGCGCAGAACAGAGGAAGCGTGTGTATATGTATACATAATATATAGAACTGCAACGACACCGCAGTTGTATTACTGGAAAGGGTGAACAGACCAAGAGAATAACAACAGAAAGGAAAGTAAAACATTGAACAATACCGAGTAGTTAAAAGAATAATATATAAGTGTGTGACGCGTTGATCAAGCAAAATTTTCGACGATCGGTGAGCACTCCTGATCGGCCGGACCAAACAACGGGCCAGCGAGAAGACAGGAGAATAAATAGAAGGTGATAATAAATAAAGGGGGGGTTGGGGGAGAAAAAACAGACAAACAACGGGCGAAGATAATTCACGGGCGGACCCTTAAAATTCCTACCTCCAGGGCGGGTGCTTTAGCCTGAAACACAAACGGCATACCTGAAAAGAAATTCGGCCAGATCGTGTTGGGGGGTGCGGGATTTTAGGGGGTTGTTTCTTTGTTTCGCAACGGATCGTTTTCGTCGTCGTTGCTCTTTCGTTCGATGTCCGGACACCAGTTAGGTTTATCATTAGCACGAGACGGCTCGTGTGTCGAATTCGGGCCGAGGGAAAATTGAGGGGTGAGAAAAGAAGGGCGCGCGATGATTCAGGCGACAAAATGCAACAAGATGCTGCATGATATTGCGACGTGACAGGGTGCAATGCCACGAAACGTTGTCTCCGGTTTTCCGACCGATTCTCTCGATTATCGATGATCCAACTAATTTTGTTTAGAACAGCTAAATGGCTAAATGAATTGAACCATTGTTCGAGTAATTGTAATCGTTTAAAGTCTAATGTACCGTGAGGCCATTTTCACGGTGGTATTCAATGTATCAACGGATTTCGATTAATCGAGAGGATTTCGAACGGAGAAAACGCCTTTTGTTAGAACAGCATGAAATAGGGTTCCGATGAAAATCGATTCGAATAGATGAAATTAAGGGGCGATAACGCGTTCGATCTCGTCGGGATTTCAACGCTCGTTTATACATCTTTCGATCCGCGTATACGTACGAAAACAATTGTTAAACGTCGTTAAATACCATCGTATCAATAATCCCGGTTTTATTAGAAAATTATCTGTTCCCGAAAAGTATCGTGTCGTAACGAAGGTATAAAAACACGAACAACTCAAAAAATAAACAAGTTTTTGTATTTACGAGCAATAAACCGTAGAGATTGAACGCGTTAAACAGCGGGAAACCTCGTGGGGGAATAATTCGCAAAAACTGCAAAAGAGCTCGTTTATAAAATAAATCGCCGACCGAAAATTAATTTCGGAGGGTCTCTTCGAACGCGTGAAAAAATTTCCCGTCGGATTTCGGGTGGCGTTTCATTTTCACGGTGACACGTGGTCGAAACAAGAGCTTCGGTCGAACGAGTGCGTCGCGTACTGAATTAATTTTCATTCCCGTTTAAACGGAATCGAGCGATATCGTTCGGAAACAGAGGATGTCTCGCGAGAAGAACGATAGTCGTTGTTACTTCCGTTTCTCTGCTCTTTTGCAATTCTTTCGTTTCTTTCTTCCGTCGCACGAACCGGGGTGACATTTTCGTGAAACGCGGGGTGAAAAAGAACGGTGGAGAAAAAACAGACGAACAGGCGGAGGGCGAGTGTGACGACAGATGAAAGAACGTAGAAACGAGATAGGAATGGCGTTAATTGTTATCGGGCTCTCTGCGTTTCACGTGTGTGCAAGCCTGGAAAAACGTGTCAACTAACGTCAGCTGTTGCTTGAGGCCATTCCAGCTAAACGGGTCCGGAACAGTAGCAGACTTTAGTCAATATTTCTCTGCCTTCTTTTCTCTTTGCTGTATGTTTCTTTTTTCGCTCTTCTCTATCTCTCTTTTCTTTTTTAGTTTTCAACTTCGCTTCGCGTTCGTTTCGTTCTTTGAACGCTACGTGCTCTGTTTCCTTCGCGACTGACCGGCGATTTGCGGTTCGACGGCCTTCGAACTGGGTCAAGTATTTTTATTCCTAATTACTGTGAACGATCTTTGATGTCGTTTTTCTTTCGTATTATCATTAAAGGATGACATACGAATTAATCGACGGCAAAATTTCGGATGTGGCAAGTGTTTTAACTTGTATTTTATAGTTCGAAGTTTTTGAACGAAGAGAAAATCGCGGTACTCGGCTAAGTATTTTTATTACTGCCCGTGATAAACGAGCTTTGATCCCGTTTTGCTTTTGTATTAACGTTAACAGATGGTGTACCAATTAATTTACAATAGAGTCTTGAATGCAGCAAGTTTCTACGCTTATATTTTAAAGTTTGAAGTTCGTAAAGTGAGAGCGGTTTGTAATACTTTCGATATTTTCTAAACTGGGCGAACTATTTTTGTTTGCTCTTGTATTTAGACACGTGCAACCCAATTTCACTTTCGTACCACAGTTAATGGATTATACAAAAATTGACTAACAATAGAAAATTGAATGTAGCTTATGCTTTACACATTAAAGTTTATAAATGAAAAATGAAACTTTATAAAATTTGAAGGAACGGATATTACATGTCAATTTTTCCGCGGATAATCGAAGAAAATCGATATGGAGGTAACCCGGATTCATTTACCAATTAATTCACGACAATTTATCAGCAGCGCTTGAAAGGCGATCGACTGAGCTGACATTTTAATCAGACTACGGGCGTAGTTCTATTTAATTAAAAACTCATTCGTCGCCGCTTCGCGCTCCGGAAACAGAGCACCGGCGACAATTTCCGCCGGAAAATCAGGAAAATGTTTGTGTCTCACCTGTAGCCTGTAGTTGGGATCCTGCGTCGCTGCGTGTGCTGCTAGGAACGGGTCGTAATAAACGCTGCAAAAATAAAAATTATCCACGTAAATTTCACCATCGTCCCAATTTTCTCAGGTTGCTTCTCGAATATCCGGTCGCTTCCCGTCTAATTAAGTAATTCCAGCGAACATCAAGAGTGCAATGAACGAGAAGCGACTGAATATTCTTTTTCGAACCCCGCAACTCGTAACAGGTGAAAAAAATGGAGATAGTTCACGGAACTCCATTTCCATCCCTAGTATTCTTCCGTTTTGTGGACGTTCGAGCTCTCCGAGTTCGATTACCAATAATATAGCATCGAAGGATTCAATTTAACTTTCTGATTCCATTCATTGAAAGCACTCGCGATAATATGATCGATTTCGATTGAATTTTGAAATAGTGGTCGTGGAGGAAGCATTTCGGGAATTTAAAAATAGGGACTCCAGGAACTAGAGATTTTGGGATTTGGCGATTTTGAGATTTGTGGTTTTGGGGTTTTGGGGAATTGCGGATTTTGGGATTTGGGGATTCTAGGATTTGGGTATTTAGGGTTTGGGGATTTGGGAATTTAGGGTTTGGGGATTTGGGAACTTTGGGATTTAGGAATTTTGGGGACTTTGGGATTTGGGGATTTTGGGATTTGGGGATTCTGGGATTTGGGTATTTAGGGTTTGGGGGTTTGGGAACTTTGGGAATTTTGGGATTTAGGAATTTTGAGTTTTGGGGACTTCGGGATTTGGGGATTTGGGGACTTGGGGATTTGGGGATTTGGGAATTCGGAGATATAAGAATTTCGCGCTTGAGTGATTCGAGAATTTAGGCATTCAGAAATTTGGGAATTTGGAGATTTAGGAATTCGACAATTTAGAGATTCGGACATATAGAAATTCGAAGATACAGAAATTTGGAGAATTGGGGATTTCGATGTATGAGTTGTGGAATACAGAAATTTCTGAATATAAAATTTAAGCGACATAACGAAATTTCGGTTTTTAAAGAATGTCGAAATTTCGGAATGTCCAATTCCAAAACAAGTTTAGAGATCCAATATCCCGAGACTGTAAAAATCATTTTTTGGAACGCAAAATATTTGACTAATATTTGAACAACAAAGTGGGACAGCGGCGGTCGATTACAATACAAAGACGAGACAAGAGTTACCCGTCCATCATTTCCACTCTCGGTTCGGTCGATTCGTCGCTGGTTATCTACGATTTCAGCAAAATGAACGAAAATTCATAAATCACGGCTCGCACCGTAGACGCCCTTCCACCGAATCGCGCGTCAGGATGATCGGTGAACCTTGCACCGCGAAAACGAACGGCAAAATGAACGATTTTAACAGGTTCGCGCATCGATGAATCGCAAAACCAACAGCGGACGCTATTCCCGAACGATAAAGTTTGCAGTTGATCGATGAGCGAACCCGCGATGTATCGATCGCTTCATAATATTCCGTCGCACTTTTTATCCCGTTCACGTCGCGCAGAATTAATTAACGAACGGCTATTTATCGACGTTCGAACTGCATTTTATTCAGAACGACCGCGGAAGCAAAGTTTTTCAATTTTCTATTAGCTCGCTGCTTGATTCTAAAAGGTAGCAAGTCAATCACGGTGTTATCGCATAAAGGTATCGGAAAATGGCACCCGCCGAATGCTAATTTAAAGCTTCAAGTTTAACGAAAATAATTACGTAAATGCTTCGGCAATGTTTTCAATACAAAATCTCGATCGACTAATAGAACGAACAATGTACAGTTTCGAAAGGTACGGAGTCCGATATAAATTGATGACATAAAAGTAGCACAAAATGGCACTTGCGATACATCAATTTACAGGTTGAAGCATAATGAAAATTGTTAAGTAATTGCTTTACGAATATTGTTAACGAACAAGGACTGATTCGTTGTTGAACCAATGTAGTTCTCACTAAAAGACTGAAACTAAGGTGTAAGATGATATCGTTTGATTCATCGATCACTTATTTTGAATATCGATGAATCCTGTATACAGACTGTTTCTTTGGGCACTAAGCTTTACATTGATGTAACACAAGTGCTATTTCCTGGTACTTTTATGTCATCAAATTGTAACAGACTGTTTATGCTCCTCGAAATACATCATCCGCTGTAACTGGCAATCAGCCATTTTATATTAGGAACATTAACGGTGGGTTTATGTAGCCATTTTCACGGAACTTCAAGCTTTAAATGGATATAGCGTAAGTGGTATTTTATGAAACTTCTCAGTCATCAAATTTCAACTTTCTACAGTTGAAAATTTCTTGCAATATCCATATTCGTTCTATACAAATCGTTACAAAGGTCCGCAAATATTTCACTTTCTCGACAGTAAAACAATACCACCGTGTCTCATGAACATATCAACTAACAAGAATTCACAGATGTCGCGATTTTCTATCTCGAACCTTCGATAACCATCTCGATCAAATTACTTTAGCGTTTTCCCTCGATCATCCTGTCGCGTGTTCGGCAAGAAACAACGCCTTTAATCGCTGAAAGAAATTCGTCTGCGTTAACTACGAAGGCTGTGTTTCATGAAAATCGAATAATCTTTCTCCGAAAGATCATGCTACGTTAAAAAGAGGTTAAATCGGTGCATGCGTGTGCGGATATATTTCGACAAGCAGGCTAACGAGCAAGACACGTGCGTCAAAAGCAACGGTGGTAACACGACGTGTGCCGGTTTTCGATGACACTCGATGATCCTCGAGCCACGTCGACAAATTGGCAGAATTCTTCACGCCTCCGTGGAACGAACACGGCGATACGCGAAATGTAAATTTCCCGACGGAAAATCGCGGGAGCTGACGTCGAACATCGATTCTTTTTTTTCCACCGGAAGCGGATCGCGTCGTAACTTCGCACGCAAGAATATAGGTTAGTGGCGAACGGAACTTCGCTTCACACCGGTTCAGTTTACAGTGTACTTCGAACTTTTATCACCTTACACGATTTATCGCGGTTTCAGAAAGAAATTTGAAACGGGAGTTTCATAGCGGTAGCTGTCTCGCGCGAAAATCGTGACATATTTTACGACGTGCGCGGCATTCTTTCTTTTTAAGAAAGGAAATATTCCAGAAAAACTGGATATGTAGAAACATCACGAAATTATTCGATCTCTTGGGTTTTTCATTCCAGAGTTTCAATAGTACAACTATTTTTTTCGTTGAAATGATTTTTTAATGTTAATAAGTGATGTTCTGAATGTTGTTATGAACTATGCAAAAGAAATATTGTTTTAGTTAAATTTGCTAGGGGTCTTGGAAAATCTAAGCGAATTTGATCTAAAGTAATCTATAATGCAGTTCAAAGTTTGACCTCATCGGTTACTGATCCTTACTGTAATGATCAAAAATCATTTGCAATAAGAATTCAACAAAATTAATTATTTACAAAAAGACTGCAACAAGATTAATAATTTACAATAAAGATTGAACAGTATTAATTATTTACAATAAGAATTCAACAAGATTAATCATTTATAATAAGAATTCATCAAGATGAATTATTTAGAATAAGAATTCATCTACATTAATTATTTAAAATAAGAATTAAACAACATTAATTGTATACAATAAGAATTCAACAAGATTAATCATTTACAATAAGACTTCAACAAGATTAATTATTTAGAATAAGAATTCAACACCACCAATTATTTACTTTAACAATTAAGTAACACTAGCTGAATATTTCTATTAAAATCCTAATACATTTTATGCAGGAACAAGTAAGAAACGATTAAACAAAAAGCCGCCATCGAATTATAGTATCTTCTGCCAATTTGAATCTTCTACGAATTGGGGACGATTTCAAGCTCCTTTCGTTAAAACGCCACGAGTTTCGCGATAAAACGACGCCGTTCGATATCACGGGCCACGAAATTAACAAGCTCGAGGAATACGATCGTAAATAGACAGCCAGCACACGATCGGGTAGCGAAATCGGGGTGGACACAGTGTGGACGTGTACTTACGCCGGTGCGAAGGGATGCAGGGCCGTGGCTGCAGCTGCAGCTGCAAGTGGCCCCGGGTTCCTGGCGAGGGCCAACGCCGCTGCACTTGTCGGAAAAGCCGCCCTCGCAGCTCCTACTCTTCCTCGTTGAATGGCGACTCCTCTCAGCGCCGCGGCTGTAACAACACACGCAAACGCACATGCGAATACTGGCCTACCTTTTTTTCAAGCATTTTATCAGCTGGTGAGTTTGCCAGGCCATGACCGCTTCGTTGTTTTCTATCCAGGACGACGACGAGACATTAGACACCCTCCTTGCGGAGGAATTTTCGTTAAATCGTATCCGTTCACGATTTTTAGTCTACGATTTGAAGTCGCTCCGGTCGATCGTTGACACGACACCAGGGAATTGAAGTCTGAAGGGATTAGGATCGTCGAACCACGCTGACAACTCCGACGGTCAATCAATCAAGTATCGGAACGAGAGGCGAATGACGAAACCGCAGATTCGATGTTTGCATCGAGTTTTGGCAAATTAAGTGGAAGGATCGGAATAGGGATCGGTGACTCCTTCAGAGCTGAAGAAGACACTAGCGCCGCCTATGTGGAGGAATTTTTGTTCAGTCGTATCTATTCCCGATTTTTAGTCCACGATTTAAAATCACTTACATCGATTGAGACAACGCCAGGGAACTGAACTCTGGAGGGTTCAGGATCGTCAAACCACGGTGACACCTCGGAGGGTCAATTAATCGATCAAGTATCAGGACAAGAGGTGAAGGCGATGACGAAACTGCAGATTCGATGTTTGCATCGAGTTTTGGCAAATTAAGGATCAGAAAACGCAGTGGTGCCTGCTTCAGAGCTGAAGAAGAAACACTAGCGCCGCCTATGTGAAGGAATTTTTGTTCCACCATTTCGTTTCACTACAATGGAGGAATCGATCGTTGAGACAACGTCTGGGGGTCAAATTGTGTAAAAGTCGGGATTGTCTGGCACCAAAATATATCTCAAATATCAAGATAAATTCAGTTGATAACAAGATCGTCTGAGGTCAACATCGATCATCACGAAACTAAGTGGAAGTAAAAATTGTTGATCATTTCAGACATAGGGAAAACGTCCTCTATGTAGAAGTATAGAAATACTTTACGAACATGAAAGAACTGATTGGAGCTCTAACGCAACATTATTTCCGCAGTTCTAATCAATGGTTACAACATCCCTAGATTAGACTCCGTATAAGTTGAGGCAACCAGCAAGTGATTAGCGTCTTCGACACAAGATTATTTCTCCAATTACAATCAATGTTCGAAATAGGATCCCTCGAATGAAACTTCGGACGATGTATGAAGTCCAACAGGACTGAAACCTAGCAAAAATGAACGATCACGAGGATCTCCCTTCAGAAAAGAACGAACGGTATCCTCCTGTACCTTTTGCCGGGAACAAGTTGCATTCGAGGTGCCAAATGGAAGACGAAGCGGACGAGAATCGACGATGGTACACCTGGTTCGTCGAGACCGAACAGCCTAATCGAGATGACGAGAAAGAAGATGGACCATCGACGTCCATGCAACCTCAGAAGCAGATCGCACGACTTGCAGCGAAACCCGGGAGGTCTATCATGAAAGGTGCAGGTCGTACGAGGTCATCGATGTTTATCCCGACGGTTAGGTTCGCGTTACCGGAAGTGGCCAGACAAGTCGATCGAAGACCCAAGGAACTGAGCTTTTGGGACAAATGCAGAAGATTCAGCAACACCCGAGCTTTCAGGTT